>PVLC010006608.1:27314-52050 GCA_004027655.1 Graphiurus murinus | reverse complement strand
AGGGTATAGCACAGAGGTAGAATGCCCCTGGGGTTCAATCCCCAGCACTACACACACACACACACACACACACACACACACACACACAAAGCTATTTATATTTATCTAATGAATATATAAAATAATAGGAAAAGTGTTATAGAAATCAACAGGCAAAAAGCAAAGTAGGTACAAAACAAATTAATACACAAACACTTAACAGACCTACTATGTGGCTTACTGCTCCCCCTTCTTCCAAGACCTAGCCCAAGTCACTTCCACATTCACATAATAGCACCTAATTACACAAAGCTCAAAGCTTATCAGTTTCAGTGCGTATTTTCAACCATACCCCCACTGGATTACACTTGAAAACAACTGTGCAATTTATCTTTGCACTCCTGATTTCTACCAGTTCCAGCCGCAAAACAGGCACTTGAATATTTATTAAACAATGTCAGCTGTCCCCAGCCATCTCTAAACTTAAAAGTTATAAAGGGCCTTACATTCAAATCTTTGTAGTTCAGATTGATGACCAGGCCAAAGGGTCGTCCACCCATGGGCTCTGCAGGAATGAAGGAATACTCAAAAGTAGCCTGTCTCTGGGGGGGCACTACAGTGTTCAGAGGAAGAGCTGTGAAATTCTGAATATAAAACTGGTAGTCCTGAGGATATCGAAATGAGGCATCGAGGGATTCAACAATAAAATCTTCTGTACCCTTGTTTGTAAAGCCTACGAGGAACTTCACTATGTTATTTGCTGGAAAATCTGAGAATAAAACAAAAACAAGAATTAGAACATATTTACAGGGTATAAAATGAAGCACAGACGTTACTGATGGATTTTGGCAAACTTTCCCGCTATATGAGGACTTGGTTTTGAGAAACCTTTTCAACAGAGCACTCCAATCACATACTAGCCACGGACTGAGCTAGGGTATAAGCTGAACTCTTGTCTGTCCTCTAGCACTCCAACTTAGGGGTTGAACTGAGCACCTCAATTTCAGACCAGATCACAACCCAATTATGTGACCTAAACAGGAGTTGTGTACTTTTGGCAGTAAGATTATTATGCAGAGGATTACACAACTCAGTATGTTGACAGGTGCAAATAAATGTACAGAAGAATGACAGAAAAAGCCTAAGAGGTTCATCTGAAAATGGGTATTAACACGTAAAAAATTATCCAGGCAATTCCAATATAGTTAAACTATTCAAAGTGAAAATCTTAAGGTAAGCCAGCTACAAAAATAGATGAAAAAAAAAAAAATCAATCAAGTTATACTTTCTGTAGGCATAAGTTTGGAAAGTTGGAATATATGAAAACTATAAAATAGAGAGCCGGGCGTGGTGGTGCACACTTATAATCCCAGCATTTGGGAGGCTGAGACTGGAGGATCCAGGTTCGCGGCCAGCCTCAACTGCTTAGTGAGGCCCTCCACAACTTAGTGAGACCCTGTTTCAAAATAAAGAATAAAAAATAGGGCTGGGGCTGTAGCCTGGAGGTAGAATGCTCCCAGGTTCCATCCCCAGTACAGCCAAAAAAGAAAATAAAATAGGAAACTTGAGAACAATTAAAAAAAAAAAAAAAAAAAATATATATATATATATATATATATGTATCATATATATTTTTTTCAGTACTGGGGATTGAACCCAAGGGTATTCTACCTCCGAGCTACACCCCCAGGCTTATTTTTTATTATTTATTTTGAAACAGGGTCTCACTAAGTTGCTGAGGCTGGCTGCGAACCTGCAACCCTCCTGTCTCAGCCTACCAAGTACTGGAATTACAAGCATGCGCCACCACGCCCAGCATAATAATTTTCAATAGTCTTCAACAATTGCACTTTAGTTGACTGAGCTGAGTTCTATCCAGTACAGCACAGGCTATGGGGTCAGTTTGAATAGTCACCATCTTTTATGAACTAGGTAACCCTGGGAAAGTTTCTTAACCTTTCTAAACTTCAGTTCAACAATTACTACATTCCATAGGGTTCGTTAGTATTGATAATACATGTAAAATATTGAGAATAGTATCTACCACAGAAATTCTCAAACAATATCAGCTGTTATATTTATAGTTTGAATATCCCTAACAGCAAAATAAGAAAGACTCCAAAATCTGAAACTTTTTTTTTTTTTTTTTTGCGGTATTGGGAATTGAGCTCAGGGGCATTCTACCTCCAAGCTATACTCCCAGCCCTATTTTTTATTCTTTATTTTGAAACAGGGTCTCACTAAGTTGCGGAGTGCCTCACTAGGTAGCTGAGGCTGGCCACGAACCCGTATCCTCCGGTCTCAGCCTCCCAAATGCTGGGATTACAAGAGTGCACCACCACGCCCGTCGAAAATCTGAAACTTTTTGAGCAGTGACATGATAAGACAAGTGGAAAATTCCACAACTGATCTCAACCAATGGGTTGTAGACAAAACACAGGCACACTGAAAATACTATATAAAATCACCTTCAATCTATGTGGACATGGTATATATGAAACATAAATGAATTTAATTTTTTAACTTGGGTCCCACCCTCAAGGTATCTCATTTTGTATATGCAAATATTTCAAAATCCAAAAAATTCAAAATTTAAAACACTTCTGGTCCTAAGCATTTCAGATAAGAGATACTCAATCTATATTTTCTTTTAATGAAACTTAGGCTTTAACTGAGGCCTTATTGGAAAGACTTAATATTTCACTAATATTTAAACACTCAAAATACAACAACTTTGCTGAGACAGTTTGAAAAAGTTTAAAAACAGTATCTTTGAAAACAACATCAATTTCTGTTTTTTTTTTTTTTTTTTGTGGTACTGGGGATTGAACTCAGGGGCATTCTACCTCTGAGCTGTACCCCCAGCCCTATTTTTTATTCTTTATTTTGAAACCGAGTCTCACTAAGTTGCGGAGTGCCTCACTAGGTAGCTGAGGCTGGCTGCGAACCCGGATCCTCCAGTCTCAGCCTCCCGAATGCTGGGATTACAAGCGTGCGCCACCACGCCCGGCTTGAAAACAATATCAATTTCTAGATAAAACTGGATAGCATTTATTTTTCCCTTTAGCTTAAATGCCAGCAATCCTACATTATAGATACGTGTGTGTATCTAGGATTTTTGCAAAATACTTGTTTGCATAATACCTGTTATGTCAAAGAAGATGAATAAACATCTTAATACTAGAAGGGCATGGTGGCCCATGCCTCTAATTCCAGTACTTAGGAGGCTGAGATAGGAAGACTGAAGGTTCAACCTCAGCAACTCAGCAAGACTCTCAGCAACCTAGTGAGATCCTGTTTCAAAAGAAAGAAGCAGGGGAGTGTAGCTCAAAGGTAGAATGCCCCTAAATTCAATTCCTAGTACCAAAAAATGAATAAACAAACAAATCAATGGTTTTCCCCAAGAAGCAAGCTTGACATTTATGAATTTTTATATATGAATTAAAACCAATAATTCTGTATTACCTTCTCCTTTTACAAACAGTATAGTTGTATCTGCACTTGGTGATGCTTCAGGTTCACCAGATACATCTTCTTCCTCTTTATCTTCTGCCTAAAAACATTAAAAAGGTATTACTATGGGAGGAAAAAAGCTATTTAAATATGGAGACTTCTACAGATTTGGACAAAATATTACTTCTTCATGGTCTTGTTGGTATCAGTGGTATGAATTTCACTGTATTACATCAGTTAAATAAACTAGAACAGTGAATTTGAATGAGCACACCAAGTCCCTGGGGATCTGGCAGATCTGATCTGGCCCTGGATGAAACCTAAAATTTTATTATTTCTAACAAAAGAATCCAGGAAATGCTGCCACTGATAGAATTCTGACCTCACTTTGAACTGCAAGATTTTAGAGCCAGGATTAGTAAACTTCCCTTTTTTTATGGTACTCGGGATTGAACCCAGGGGCATTCTACCTCGGAGCTACACCCCCAGTCCTATTTTTTATTCTTTATTTTGAAACAGAGTTTCACTAAGTTGGGGAGAGCCTCACTAAGTAGTGAGGCTGGCTGGGAACTCAGATCCTCCTGTCTCAGCCACCCAAGTACTGGGACTACAAGTGTGTGCCACCGTACACAGGCTTGTGTAAACTTCCTTTTTTATAAAGAGCTAAACAGCAAATATGGCTTTTCGGGCCCTAAGATTCCTCTCGTGAATGAATAATCAACTAACTCGGAGGCTATAGCATGAAAACAGCCACAGAAAATAAAATGATGGAGCTGGGTGTGGTGACACATGCCTGTAATCCCAACACTTGGGGTCTTGAGTTTGGGGGCAGCCTCAGCAACCTTGTGAGACCCTGTTTCAATACAAAACATAAAATGGGACTGGGGGTGTAGCTGAGAAGTGGAATGCAGCCCTGGGTTCAATCTTCAGAACAAAAAAAGGAAGGGACAGAGGGGAAGGACAAAGAAAAGAAATGAAATCAAATGCTGAGTATGGGGGCACATGCCTGTAATCCCAGTACAGGGAAGCTAAGACAGGAGTATCACTGGCTCAAAGCCTGCCTCAGCAACTGAGGCTCTAAGTAACTGAGAGACCCTGATTGTAAATAAAAATTAAAATAGGCTGAGGGTGTAACTCAGACGTAAATCACCCCTGGGTTCAATTCCCAGTACCACAAAAAAATAAGTAAAATAAAATTTGTGAACAAACTTTTTACTTAAAATATTAAACCTTGGGGCAGCATCATTTCTTCAGTCACTAATGGGGGTTTGAGATAATTATGTATTTGAAATATCCAAGTACTTACTAAACTGAGATGCTTAAGGGTGCCACTGTTTACCAACATTTGACTTTTCATATATGTGAGACATCCTTTCTTCCCATAGATAAGACTTCTCAAAGACAAAGACTGTTTTCTACTTTTAAAATTCTCTAGACCCAGACAGGCGTGATGGCACATGCTGTAATTCCAGTACTTGGAAGGCTGAGACAGGAGGATTACAGGTTCCAGGACTGCCTCAGCAACATAATAATGTTGTCAGTAACTTAAGTGAGACCCTGTTTCCAAATAAAAAATAAAAATAAGACTGGAGGCATAGCTCGGAGGTTGAGGTTGAACCTCTGGGTTCAATTCCCCAGCACCAAAAAAAAAAAAAAAAAGACTACACTTGTAATCCCATTACTTGGGAGGCTGAGACCAGAGGATCTGAGTTTGCAGCCAACCTCAGTTAGTGAGACTCTCCGCAACTTAGTGAGACACTGTTTCAAAAATAAAGAATAAAAAATAGACCTGGGGGTGTAGCTCAGAGGCAGAATGCCCCTGGATTCAATCATCCCCAGTACTGTTAAAAAAAAAATCTGCAGACCCAGCAAATACATTTAAGAGAAGGCACTCAAACATTCTAACTCCATGCTACGCCCAACTGGGTCTGTATTGCATTTTAAGTATCCTTAATAATACCATCCAGTTACTAAGTTTTTTTTTTTTTTTCATTCTTTCTTTTTTGTTTTGTTTTTTTGTGGTACTGAGGATTGAACTAAGGGACATTCTACCTTCAAGCTATACCCCTAGCCCTATTTTATGTTTTGTTTTGAAACAGGGTCTCATTAAGTTGCAGAGGGCCTCATGAGGTTGCTGAGGCTGAGAACCTGTGATCCTCCTGTCTCAGCCTCCTAAGTATTGGGATTACAAGCATGCACCACCATACCTGGCTTTGTTTTTTCTTTTTGTGTGTGGTACTGGCTACTGAATCCAGGGGCATTCTGCCTCTGATGTACACCCCTAGCACTTTCTAATTTTGTTTTGACACAGGGTCTCACTAGGTTGCTGAAAGTCTCACTACATTGCTTAGGCTGTCTTTAAACCAGCGATCTTCCTGACTCAGCCTCCCAAGTACTAGGATTACAGGAGGACACCACCATGCCCAGCTCTGGTTAAGTTTGTATTTTAGAGAAAGAGACCCTCAAGTAGGAAGAGCTGATCACTGTGGGATATCCCTGTAGTCTCAGCTATATACAAGGCTGAGGCAGCAGCTCGACCAAAGCCAGGAGTTTTAGACCATCCTGGGCAAAATTGCAAGATGCTGTCTCAAAAGAAAAAGACACCCTCAAGCTGGAAAAGAGACCATAAACAGGGAGGCTAGAACCATAATCTATAGGAATACAGTGGAAAGGGTATACCTGAGAAAGAATTAAGAGAAATTACACATAAGTGCTGATTAATGAGTTGCAGAATAAAACAAAATGGAAGATGTAACAAGGTAACACTCAAATCACTGGAGCCCTACCAAACAGGAAGTTATTTATGAAGGTGAGATGGATGATAAGTGCTGACTGCCTTTGTGCACATATAAAAATTGATGTATTGGAGGACCTGGGTTCACAGCCGGCCTCAGCTACTTAGTGAGGACCTCCGCAACTTAGTGAGACCCTGTTTGAAAAAAAAAAAGAAAAAAGAAAAAAAAAAGGTGGACCATGGTGGCGCATGCTTGTAATCCCAGCATGCGGGGGGGGGGGGGGGAAGGGGGGGGGGGGGGGGGGGGGGGATAGGGCTGGGGCTGGGGGTGTAGCTTGGAGGTAGAATGCTCCTGGGTACTATCTCCAGTACTGCAAAAAAAGGAAAAGGAAAAATAAAAAAAAAAAAAGAAGCAGCAGCTTGGTGAGGCCCTCTGCAACTTAGATTGTTTCAAAATAAAATAGGGCTGGGGGTGTAGCTCAGGGGTAAAACACCTGAGTTCAATCCCAGTGCCACATACACACAAAAGAAAAAATAAAAATGAAGAAGAAGAAGAAACTGGTAACAAGGTATGGTGGCATGTGCCTATGATCCCTGCTACTTGGGAGGCTGAGGCAGAAGGATCGTTGGGTTGGAGGCCTGCCTGGCCAACTTAGTCTTAGTGAGATCCTGTCTCAAAATAAAAGTTAAAAGGGCTAGGGATATAGCTCAATGGTTTAGTATTTGCCTAACATAAATGAGGTCCTGGGTTTGATCCCAGTAAAAAACACACACACACACTCCCCCCCCCCCCTTTCTGGTGCTGATAAAGATAAGAAAGTAGGTAGCAAGCCAGGCATGGTAGTGCATGCCTATAATCCCAGTACCTGGGAGGCCGAGATAGAACAATCGCAGGTTTGAGGACAGTATCATCAAATAGTGAGATTCTTGTCAACCTAGCAAAACTGTTTCAAAATAAAAATAAAATAGTGCCGGGTGTTGGGGAGAGTGTGTATCTCGGAGGTAGAATGCCTCTGGGTTCAATCTCTAGTACCACACACACACAAAAAAAGAAAGTAGGCAGCAGCTTAAGAAGGACAAACAATATAGATGCACATGTATAGCTTAGTAGACTCAAGCCACCAAGGAGGACCCATGCCTGAAGTTAGAAAAGCAAAGAATAATCTAACAATATCCCACAGGATAAGATGAGGACAAGAGTCAAGGAGGAAGAGCTAGCCTTAGAATAATTTAGAACAACTCTTACTAAAGGGAAAAAAAATGCAGAAAAGATAGGTGAATAGTTTACTTAGGTAGAAAGTAGAAAATTAGTAGTGTTCACACTTGATGGTCTCCACTTCTGACATCAAAGGCAATGCTGCTGCCAAGGATTGATGTAGGGGTCTAGAACGCTAGCTGTGGAAAAGTGGAAAGTATATGACAAGCCAGGCGTGCACTCTTGTAATCCCAGTACTCTTGGGAGGCTGAGACAGGAGGATTGCAGGTCCGAGGCCAGCTTCAGCTACTTAGTGAGGCCGTTTCAAAATTCAAAAGAAGCCGGGCGTGGTGGCGCACGCTTGTAATCCCAGCATTTGGGAGGCTGAGACTGGAGGATCCGGGTTCGCGGCCAGCCTCAGCTACCTAGTGAGGCACTCCGCAACTTAGTGCGACCCAGTTTCAAAATAAAGAATAAAAAGTAGGGCTGGGGGCATAGCTCAGAGGTAGAATGCCCCTGAGTTCAATCCCTAGTACCGCAAAAAAAAAAAAGAATAAAAAATAGTGCTGGGGGTATAGTGCAAAGGTAGAATGCCCCTGAGTTCAATCCCCAGTACCACCAAAAAAAAAAAAAATCAAAAGAAAGGATAAAAAATAGGGCTGAGGGTGTAGCTCAGAGGTGGAATACCACTGGGTTCAAAAACAGAAAGTATATGAAAGTAAAGCTTACCTTACAGCTTATCAGCATATCTTAAGATGTATAAGGCTTAGTGCCTACTAGCTGTTAAAGCTCAATATTTCAGCTACTGTAGACTATCTCGAGGAGTAAAGAAACTGGTAAAACAAGCTGCGTATGGGGAGACAACTTCAGTAGCTGGAAGACAGGAACGTGGGGAATCTCTTTACTACTAACTTGGGCCTTTTAAATTCTGACCCATGTGAATGTTATCTATTTTAAATAGTAATTTTTTTAAAAATTAGTGTTGTTATTACTAGTTTTTTTTCCCCCCAGTACTGGGGATTGAACCTAGGGGCATTCTACCTCTGAACTACACCCGTAGTTCTATTTTTTTATTCTTTTTATTTTGAAACAGGGTCTCAGTAAGTTGCGGAGAGCCTCACTAAGTAGCTGAGACTGGCCGTGAACTCGGATCCTCCGATCTCAGGCTCTCAAGTACTGGGATTACAAGACCGTGCCACCATGTCCAGCTATAGTTTTTTTTTGGTTTTTTTTTTTTTTTTTTTTTAAATAAAAACGAAAACAAAAAAATACTATCATTTCTGTTTTTTTTTTTGGGCGGCACTGGGGATTGAACTCAGGGTCATTCTACCTCCGAGCTATACCCCCAGACCCTATTTTTTATTCTTTATTTTGAAACCGGGTCTCACGAAGTTGCGGAGTGCCTCACTAGGTAGTTGAGGCTGGCCATGAACCCGGATCCTCCGGTCTCAGCCTCCCGAATGCTGGGATTACAAGCATGCGCCACCATGCCCGGCCGAAAGTATTCTTTTAAACAGAAATGACTGGGCATGGTGGCACATGTTTGTAATCCCAGCATTCGGGAGGCTGAGACCGGAGGATCTGGGTTCCAGGCCAGCCTCAGCTACCTAGTGAGGCATTCCGCAACTTAGTGAGACCGTTTCAAAATAAAGAATAAAAAATAGGGCTTGGGGTATAGCTCGGAGGTAGAATGCCCCTGAGTTCAATCCCCAGTACCGCAAAAAAAAAAAAAAAAAAAACTTTCGGCCAGGAGTGGTGGCTGCATGTTTATAATCCCAGTACTTGAGAGGCTGAGACAGGAGGATTGTAGGTTCGTAGCCAGCCTCAGCAATTGAGTGAGGCCCTGCACAACTTAGTGAGACCGTTTCAAAATAAAATAGGGCTGTGTATGCAGCTTAGAGGATGCCTCTGGGTTCAATTCAGTCCCCACTACCATGAAAAATGAAAAAAAAAAAAACCTTTCAGAGCATGATAGCTTCATTGCAACCCACAGTTTTCTAAAGCTCCATAAAGAGCTTGAGGTAGGAGGGAAAAAAGTTCACAATGAAGAATTTTAAAGCAAATTATGCATCTAAAACAGCTATTGGTATCTCAAATCTTAGAGGAAAAAAAAACCGTTGGCAGCTGAGTTTAAGTTGGTAATACGGAATCTGGAGAACAGTAAGAGCTGAAATTCTGGCTCCTTTAGTTCCAAAGGTGACTTTTGTAGCAGTAGCTCAAAGGACCCATCTTTCTTAGCCTATACAAGGAAGAACATACTTTCCCTGCCTTCTTGCTTCAATCTAACCTAATCATTTCCTAATTTAAGAAAAGAAACAAAGCAGAGGGTACTAACTTTTTGTACTTACTGGCCAGGTGGAAAGTGGACAGAGTTGCTTTTTTTTCTCTAATGGCTCTCTCAAGGCAGGGAAAATGACTAAGATATGGAAAAGTTCAGTCGAACATTATAAAAATATAAAAAAAAACTAACAGTTCCATTCTTCCTCCCCTCACAGTAAGTACATTATAGGGCAGAGAGCTCAAGTAATTTCAGAAAAATTATTCTAATATAACCAGATGATAAGTTTCTGTACATTCCCAAATTCTGAAGCACTAAATATTACCTTTTCTCCTAAATCCAATAATCACTCTAAGTTATTACAAGTAGCATTTTAGAATAGTCAAATGTTTATTGCAAACAATGAAATGGGAATGTATTAATCTAAAGTTGTTTACATAATGGACTGAGTTGAAGATGCAGAATCCCAACATAAACCCTAAAAGTATAAGGGCACTTACAAAGGCTATCAGAAAAGGTTTCCTTAGTGGGGCACAATGGCACACGCCTGTATTCCCAGTACTTGGAAGGCTGAGACAGGAGGATACCAGGTTTGAGGTCAGCCTCAGCAATTTATCGAGACCCCCTCCCTCCTTCCTCCCTCCCTTCCTTCTCCTCTCTCTGTCTCTGTCTCTCTTTCTTTTTTGTGGTACTGGGGATTGAACCCAGAGGCATTCTACCTTCGAGCTATACTCCCAGCCTGATTTTATTTCTTATTTGGAAATAGGGTCTCGCTAGGTTGATGAGAGTCTCATTACTTGCTGAGGCTGTCCTCGAAACTGTGATCCTCCCATCTCAGCCTCCCAAGTACTGGGATTATAAGCCTGAGTCACCATACCCTGCAGTAGAGACCCTGTTTCAAAATAAAAAACAAAATGGGCTGGCAATGTATCTTGGAAGTAGAATGTCCAAGTTCAATCCCCAGTACCACAATAAATAAGTAAATGAAAAGGTTTAATAAAGGTGGAGGAAAGCCGGGCATGGTGGCACACACTTGTAATCCCAGCATTTGGGAGGCTGAGACCGGAGGATCAGGGTTCGAGGCCAGCCTCAGCTACCTAGCAACTTAGGGAGACCGGGTTTCA
This sequence comes from Graphiurus murinus, assembly GCA_004027655.1. Classification (NCBI taxonomy): domain Eukaryota; kingdom Metazoa; phylum Chordata; class Mammalia; order Rodentia; family Gliridae; genus Graphiurus; species Graphiurus murinus. The sequence continues at coordinate 41,287 of PVLC010006608.1, read as the reverse complement.
AGGTAAAGAATAAAAAATAGGGCTGGGGTATAGCTCAGAGGTAGAATGCCCGAGTTCAATCCCCAGTACCGCAAAAAAAAAAAAAAAAAAAAAGGAAAGAAAAAAAATCTGTGTAGGATAGATTATAGTAGTTCCAAAGAGGAAATGAAATTAACTAGAATGCTGCAATGATCCTGATTCCAGTCTGATATTCTTACTGTCATACTGTTAACTATAATGCAAAAATTTCAGAGCTGGATTACATCTAAAAGATTTTCTCTACTTCCTTGCTCTTCTCAGGACCTATTTCCCAACACCCAGAAAAGTGCAGGCACTCACGGTATGAGACTCAATGACCACTTAGTGTATGAAAGCAAGCAAGCAAGAGGAAACCGAGACCCAGACAGAAGAGCTAGCTAAATGCACTGCTAGCGCCACCATACTGTTACCCCCCAAGCTCATCCATGTGACCTTGAACTATTCTCTAAGTATCATGTCTTTTTCTCTGCTCTAGAAAATATTTATGTTGCATACTCAATGTCTAGCCCCTATATCCCAACTTCAATCTACTTTATTTAACAAACATCTAAAAGTGAGAATACCAAATCTGTCTATAAAAAGAATGAACTCTCAATATACTATATGTATTCTAGATGTTTTAAATAGTATATAACACTAACCAAATCTGTGGGTTCATCTTCTTCTACCTCAGCTTCATCATCTTCATCTTCAATTATTGAATCTTCCACTGTTTCTTCATCTTCTGTCAGATCCTGAGCTGCTGCTAGTGAGCCTAACAATTAAAATATAAAATAAGCAGTTAAAACTTTACCTAGAATATTTTTTTTTTGGTACCGGGAATTAAACCCAGGAGGCATTCTACCTGTGAGCTACACCCTCAGCCCTATTTATTTTTGAAACAGGGTCTCACTAAGTTGCTGACACTGGTTGTGAACCTGCAATCCTCCTGTCTCAGCCTCCCAAGCACTGGAATTAAAATCATGCCCCACCTCATCTGGCCTAATGTTTCTTAATATCAGGTATATGCAAGAAAACATCCCATTAGAGTAGCTCAATTTCCTAGGTCATTTGAATGATGCTAAGTTACAGTGCATCTCAGAATATTTATATTGTTTTATTTTACCAGTAGCCTTAACAGCAGCATGTTAATATTAATGGGGAATACTACTTAATTTTAAGAAGCACCCAATGTTTGGAAAAATTAACAGCAGAAACTAAAGATGTCTGGAAGCCCAAAGAAGTCTAGCATGTTAGTTAAACAAATTAGAGAGTAAGTTTGTTGCAAAAGTAGAAACTCCTAAATTTCATCCCTGTCATTAACCATATAAAAATAAAACATAAGGACAACAACAAAAACCCCCTTGGGTATAAAAGAAAGTAGCATTTTCAGTATGTAGACAAGAAATGTTGTTAAAATTGACTACAGTTGAAAAATCTTAGAATTTGATACCATGTAATTCCAAGGGGCAAATATCTGTATCCTATCCAGGGTAAAAAGTAACCTGCAGGAAAGGCATTTTGCTTAGTAAAAACTTGTTTGTAACTTAAGGATTGATAGCAAAGAAAAAATCCAATTATTTTGCATATGGCTTCAAATATATTTTAAGATACTGTGTGTATGTGCCCATGTGCCTGAGGATTGAATCCAGGGGCACTCTACCTCTAAGCTACACCCCAGTCTTTTTTATTTTGAAACAGGATCTCAGTAAGTTGCTGATGAACTAAATTACTGAGGTTGGCCCTGAATCTATGATTCCTGTCTCAGCCTCCCAAGTAACCTTACCCAGCTAAAATACTTTTTTAACATCACAAAGTAAAAAATAGAACCGCTAAAGCCAAAAAAGTGGTAAATTATCTTTTTGTATGCAACACTATTCTAAATAAGTCACATTAAATCTATTCCAGCCAAGACCCCCAAAAGCATTTCAGAAAAAGCAACTCTTCCACCACTTCTCAGACAGAATGATGATGTGGCAATTCAGTAGTGGGAAGGGAAACATGTGCAATGTCCAGAAAAAACAGTATATATTGTGTCATGCATGTCAAGTCTTCCTCATCTCCTTGGGTTTTTACTGGCCAATAAAGATGGTACATTCATGACTGATAGATCATTTTCTCAAAAGTTAAAAAAAAATCATTAACATAGTAATTTAAAATTATACTGGAATTAAACAGAAGCTAGTCACTTCACTTTCCTTGGCCAAATAACTCCTGGACACCAGTCATTATGATTAGGCCGCAAAGACTGCTGAAACTTACACAACGCAATGAAATCCTAGAGATCGCTTAGACTTAATTCTTTCGCTTACAAATTAGAAAGCCAAAGTTTAGTATAAATAAATACCATGTCAAGAACCCAAGGTTCTACATTTTTCTGTTCTGGTATCTAAGTTATTTTCCACTCAGGTTAACTGTTGGAATTAATAAACCTATATTTTAAAAAAAGACAAAGTTCGAAATCGACTTTTTTATTTTCCCCAGCACAAAACTGTACTTCCAACCATCAAAAAATGGTTACAAGAAAGAGAAAGTGAGCAGAAAGAAGAGAGACATCCCACGGGGATTCTTTAGTCCACCTGAAAGTAGAGGCTGACAACTATAGGGAGGATGGGGAGTTTTTTGGAAATCCAGCCTTCCAATCACAGGAATTAGGTGCTGCTAAGCGAGACAGATGCCGGCAAAAACGATGTTCTAATAATATAGGTGTGTAGAAAACGAGTTTCAGCGAATGAATTAAGGCGGACTCCCAGCGTGGACGATAAAGACACGTCAGCCCAGAGAATGAGGGGATGGGGGTGGAGCGCAGCCGAAGGCGGCCAAAATAAAGTGGGCTGCAGCCTCCAAGCCCAGGCTCTCGGCAGAGGCTGCGGCCGCGGACCCTCCGGCTCGGGTCACCCTGCAGGCGTGGGTCCCGGCCGGAGCCGCAAGATCTCCGGGGCACGGTCCCCGCGCTCCGCGTGGAAGGGGCGGAGGCCGCGGCGGATGTAGCCCAGGGACGCGCCGCGGCCTCAACCACAACCCCGGAGTTGGGAGAAGGGGGAGACAGGCTGGCGAGGTGGCCAAGGTCCCCCGGAGCCTCCGCCGCCTCCAACTTCAAACTTGCCGTCGCTGGCACCCCTTCCAGCCAACCTCGCCGCCCACCCCTCTGGCCTCACCTCCGGGGCCGCCTCGGAGCAAGTCGGTGTCGGGGAACACTAGCAAGAGAAGCAGAAGCAGGCGGGGGAGGAGTCTCATGGTGCGGCCGGTCCAGTGCCCAGGCCCCGTCCGCTAATGCTTTCGGCCGCTTCGGCGATAATGGCGTTACTCCTCATCCGGGGTAAGGGAGCGAAGGGGCGGGGCACGTACTACGCACTGGCCTTTGCCACGCCCCCCGAATGCCGGACGCTGCCGACGTGGCTGCGCGCCTCCGAGAGGCTGGGAATGCGGACCGCCCGCGGGGTCACGTGGCCGCTGGCCGGGGCGAGGGGAGAGGCCTTGAGTTCTCGCGAGAGTTGGCGGCGGCGGTAGTCGGGGCCCGCAACTAGCGGTGTGTCTTCTATTCCCTGGGCCTTAGCTTCCCAATTAGGTAGCGTTGTTGTGGTTACTTTATTTGAATGACCATCTGCTCGGTGCACGGCGCGATAAAGTCTTTGAATAATTTTAAGTAACAGTGACGTAAGGAACAGGAACGTGAACTGTGTGTGGTGTTTAAAAGCAAAAAGACGGGTGGGGGTAACATTGTTCAAAAAGAAAAAAACAATATAGAGTGGAAAATCTGTCCTCTATCTGCCCACTCCTCTCCTGCAGTTAGGTAATGATGAAGTTTCCTTATGTGACATTCCAGAGTTATAAATCACCTAGAAAAGTACCTGGCATATACTAAGCATTTGGTAACCATATAACGGGTGCAGCAATGATTGTACAATTTTCTTTAGTTTTCTTCTCATCTGTTTTGGGTTTGCTGCAGTAATTTGGTATTTCATGCAGTCGATCTGAACACTGCATAGTGTTGGACTGGACCAGTGTGAGATGCCATATAAATGATGAAACTAGCTTTTGGTGTTTATTACTGTCAATTACTTTTCCATGAATTCATTTAATCTTCTGAACATTCCTATTGAGACATTTAGGGACCACCATAGGGACAGGGCAAGTGCAGTCCTGGTCCCTAACTGAAGTACAAGCCAGGCCCCTGTTGTGGGCCTATAATCCCAGTACTTGGGAAGCTGAGACATGAGAACCACAGGTTCAAGGCCAGCACTCAGTAACTTAGTGAGACCCTGTTTCGAAATAAAAAATAAAGGTCTGGGGATGTGGCTCAGAAGTAGAAGGCCCCAGAGTTCAATCCCCTGTCGGACTCTGTCTCTCTCTCTCTCTCTCTCACACACACACACACACACACACACACACGCGCGACAGTATATGGGTTTTCCTCATGGTCTCAACTCACAGCTTGCTAGCTGTTAAAAGCTTGTTCTAGCTGGGTATGGTGGCACAAGCTTGTAATAATCCTAGTACTTGGGAGGCTGAGACTGGAGGATCGCAGGTTCAGGGACAGCCTCAGCAATTTAGTGAGGCTCTCAGCAACCGAGTGAGACCCTGTTTCCAAATAAGAAATAAAATTGGTCTGGGGATGTAGCTTGGAGGTAGAATGCCTCGGGGTTCAATTCCCCGTACCACACACACAAAATAATTTTAATAATAATAATAAATAAAAGCTTGTTCTATGTATCAATAAGCACAGACGCCTCAACCTTATCAGCTTCAGAGACCAGGTGCATCACTGTGGCCAGCATGCTCTTGCCAAGACTCTAAGGACAAATGATATAAAAGATAAAAACTCGAGAAGCCACCAAAACAGCAAATTCCCAGGGCCCTTGTTACTTGCCATGATTTGTGTTCTCTTCCATTTTCCATCTATGTGCTCTCCTAAGGCTACAGCAACTTGTGCTCACTCACATGGGGGGCGGAGCCAGCCCAGCGAGGGGGCGGAGCCATCCCGGCGAGGGGCGGGGCGGAAGGGCAGGACGGAGCCAATCCCGAGAGAGGCGGGGCGGAAGCAACCCGCAACCTGGCGGCGTCCGCGCTGCTGCGTCCCTGGTCCCGGCTGCTGGTCCCTGCCGGGTTCCGGAGCAGCTCTTCAGCGCGATCAAAGTTCTACGTGCGGGACCCCCCCGGATGACAAATCCAACTGGCTGAAAGTTGGGATGACCTGGGGCACCGTTGGCTTCCTGTGGTTCTAATCTCATCAGACAACACAATGAAGATGTTTCAGAGTACAAAAGAAGAAATGGGTTGGAATAAATTTTGGAAGTTTTAATATAGTGTGTTCTATATATTGATTACGGCACTTCCTCTGGATTCACCAATCTGTTATGAATGTGAAATTAAAAAAAAGTAAATGTGAAAAAAGAAAAAGAAAAACTAACGACTCCAGGATGATCAAATGCCTTCCTCGGAGTCAAAGTGCCCTCAAAGAAAAAGAAAAACACACGTTTTAAATGTACCTAAAGCCAATTAACCTTACTAAAACTTTAGTGCCACCGACTCTTGTAACAGCCCTCTCAACAAGAATAAAACTAGTTTTCTCCTTTGTCCTGAGAGCTTGACACTTTCGTGGTCTACCTTTTTAAGTAGAAGTCCTAGTAAAAGCTTTGCCTATTTGCTGGCCTGACTTTTTGTTCCTACTGCCTCCAAGTCAAAGTTCCAATGTCTGCATCACCATGAGCAGGAGCTTCTTATTTACTGAGGAGAAAACAGACACAGAAATTAATAATTTGCCCAAGGCTTCAAAGAGCTAGCAAATAGCAGACGCAAGATTGACAGCCTAGTTCCAGAGGCCATACTCTACTCCCTAGGCCATCTGCTATTCTTTTCCTGCGTGGTCTCAGCTTAAGAACTCCTTGTCAGGCTGAGTGTGGTGGCACAGGCTTGTAATCTCAGTACTCGGGAGACTAACGCAGGAGGATCGCAGGTTTGAGGACAGCCTCAGCAAGTAGTGAGACTCATCAACCTAGTGAGACCCTATTTCAAAATAAGAATAAAATAAGGCTATGGGTATAGCTCGGAGGTAAAATGCCTTTGAGTCTAGTTCCCAGGACCACAAAAAAACAAAGAACAAAAAAACCCCTTGCGTTGGGGTTCCTGTAAAGACAGCTTGAGACTACTGCTACTTGTCTACTTCTGTCTGCTAAAGTTGCAACCTGATAGTGCAGAGCTACACCACTCAGCTCCCCTCTGCCAAGCCACCGGTGCCACCTCTGCTGTTGGAGGTGCAGCTGCAAGGGCAATCCCCCACTTTGCCCCTGTGCACAGCTATCAAAGTTGCCACCCTGCCAAAGCCACCAGAGCCGCTGATGCTGCTCCCCTGTGGTGCAGAACCCTGCTGAGTTCTCCACTGAAAGGAAGAATTTTCCTCCTTCACTTTGAGGCACTTTCTGTTTCATGAAGTTTCAATTTTTGTTTTCTTGTACTGGAGGTTGAACCCAGGGATACTCTACCACTGAATTACACCCCCAGCCCACTTTTATTTCATCTTATTATTGAGAGAGACTCTCACTAAATTGCCCAGATTAGCCTGCTTTAGCCTCCCAGGTAGGTGGGACTACAGGCGTGCACTACTGTTCCTATTTTATCTCCCCTCCCTCCCTTCCTCCACATCTTTCTGTTTAACTTGCTGCTCTCTCCTAACACTAGAAAGCTGATGGGGACTGTACTAGAAATAGTATAGACCATGCTGTACTCAGAGTCTCCTCTGCTCCATCACTGCACCAAGGGCGTTTCACTCTTCCCTCAGAGGACCGACTTCAAGTGGGGAAAACTTCTCATTCCTTATGTTAGAGATTCTAGGAGGTCCATCTCGCCATTTTCAGGATATCCTTAGATATAGCCTGAACCTGTGAGGGTAGTTCAGTTTTTTTGTTTTTGTTTGTTTGTTTTGTTTTTGTGGTACAGGGGATTGAACCCAGGGGCATTCTGCCTCACACCCCCAGCCCTATTTTTTATTCTTTTTTTGTGTGTGTGTGGTACTGGGAATGGAACCCAGGGGCATTCTACCTCTGAGTTATACCCCCAGCCCTACTTTATTTTGAAACAGGGTCTCACTAAGTTGCAGAGGGCCTCACTAAGTAGCTGAGGCTGGCCGCAAACCTGCAATCCTCGTGTCTCAGCCTCCCAAGTACTGGGATTACAAGCTTGCACCATCACATCCAGCTCAGGGTAATTCAGTTTAGGTTTAGCCTGGGACTTCCACTTCGGTGATCTCATCAAGTGATTCCTAGTGGATTTTATTTGGGACTTGGATCTTAGAAAACCAGCTATAAAAGGTACAACAAGACCAACAATGTGTTCCTACTCTGGATGTCACTGATGTGATGAATTTAGGGAAAAATAAAACGTAAACACAGAAAACAAAGAGGCCTGTGTATTTTTGTAATTTTATTCCTTTAAAATTGTAAGCACAGAGGATTATTAGCAAACGTGTTTATTAAGCACTGGTTTTGTTCTCTGTATTCCTCAAGGTAACTATAAATCTTTTGTCTTTCAAATCTTTGCTCAGCAGTCACCTCAGTGAGGTTTACCCTGACCTCCTGCCTTAAGATTCTACCCTTCCTGCTTCCCACACTCTCAATTCCTCTACTGTTTCCCTCCTTTTCATAGCGTGTGTTACCTTTGCACACAATAGAGAGTCACTGTCTCCTGTCTGTCTCCGTCTGTGAACACCTTGCAACTGGGGGCTTTATGCCTCCAACTCATTGTTAGCAAAGTGTCTGACACCAGTGGGAATCAACAAAAGTATGGTATTATTACAGTCATATCTTCTCTCCCTAAATTTACAACCCAATTCTGATTGTAGACCTAACATTATCGTTTGGATCTGAAGTGTCTCCCAAGGCCCATATGCTAAAGGCTTGGTCACCAGCCTGTGGTGCTCTGGGAGGTGGTGAAGCCTTTAGGAAGTGGTACCTAGTGGAAGGAAGTTAGGTCATTGGGGGATGTGTCCTTGGAGGGTGTACTGGGACCTCAACCCTTTCTTCCCTCTGTCTTTGCTTCCTGGTCACCAGGAGATGAGCAGCTTTGCTCTATCATGTGCTATGGTGAAGTTCTACCTCACCACAGGCCCAAACCAATGGGGCCAGGCAACCATGGACTGAAACCTCTGAAACTGTGAGCCAAAATAAACCTTCCCTCCTTTTAAGTTGTCAGGTGTTTTGTCACAGTGATGGAAAACTACCGAACATACCTAATAAGAAATGAAAAATGTATCAAACAATAAAAGGTATGTTTATTATATGAGTTTATTATATACATAAGCAAGGCTTAAAAAGTAAAAATAAGTATTTTGTACCTTTGAAGAAAAAGCACTTTGGTAAAACTTATATAAAGGATGCACGATGGGAAAAGGAAACAGAAAACAGGAAAGACTTTAAAAGGGGTACTGGTTCTCCAGTCTGTCTCCTCATTTAGGAGGAGGGCCTCCATTCCTTTCCCAGCTCATATTTCATTGAAAAGAAGAGAGGAAATCACAACCACCTGCTCACTCACCACAAACCCACCACTTACCTGCCTCTGTACTCTCAGGCTCTGCCTTCCTTTCTGCTACAATAAAACATTGTTTATGGGCCTATCAAAAACCAGCAACCATTTGTGGTTTGGATCCTTTTCCCTGCTCACAGACATGTGAGTTTTGTTTTGTTTTGTTTTCATTACCGGGGATTGAGCCCAGGGGCATTCTATCTCTGAGCTACCTACGCAGCCCTATTTTTTTTTTTGTTTGTTTGTTTGTTTGTTTGTTTTGGTTTTTTTTTTTCGGTACTGGGGATTGAACTCAGGGGCATTCTACCTCCAAGCTATACCCCAGCCCTATTTTTTATTCATTATTTTGAAACCAAGTCTCACTAAGTTGCGGAGTGCCTCACTAGGTAGCTGAAGCTGGCCGTGAACCCAGATCCTCGGGACTCAGCCTCCCAAATGCTGGGATTACAAGCGTGCGCCACCACGCCCGGCTCAGCCCTATTTTTTTTTTATTGTTTATTTTGAAACAGAGTCTCGCTAAGTTGCAGAGGGACTCACTAAGTGGCTAAAGCTATACTCCTGTCTCAGCCTCCCAAGTACCGGGATTACAAGAGTGTGCCACCAAGCCCAGCAAAGACATGTGATTCTGAAAACAGCCTTCTCTTCTTTAACCTCACAATCAATTTCTACTTCTCTAATTCATCACTCCCAGCAACATACAAATGTACCGTAGTATTTGTCTATCATAAAAAACAAAACTCCTTCTCAGCCTCTCATTTCATTTTCATTTCCGTACACCCTGACACAATGAAACCTCACTGTCCACCTCTCAATTTGCTTCTCAGCCTATTCCAACTGGGCTTTTATTTTTAACACTCCACTGACACTTACTAAATCTCATGATCCTCATGTAAAACTTCCCTCCCCCTTCTTCTTAAGCATGCATTTCTCTGAGCTCAGTGACATCCATATTCAGTTGGTTGTTCTTCCATCTCAGTGGGCCCATCTCCTCTGCCTGGGTACTAACTGTAGGCGTGCTACAACAGACTCACTACAGGAAGCTGCAAAGTCCACCTGCTAACGTTCTGTGTGAGGCCCTGGAGGACACTCCCTTTACCGGACTGAGAAGAAATGCACTGGTGAGTGGGGCAGAGAAGAGCAGTTGGGTGTGCCCTGGAGGCCAGGGCCAAGTGATTGAGGTGCTGTTACTGAACTGGTCTGCTGCAACGGGGATGAGAGGATGAGATCAGAGGCCTGGTGGAGACATGGTATGAGCAGTGATCACAGTGATCAGAATGGGCTGCAGGTCAGAATAGGAGAGAGATGATGTGGAGTGGGCAGGGGGAGTAGCACATGGAGAGCAATGACAGCAGTTAATAAAACACAGTCCTAGAGGCAAGACGGATGGGTACCCAACAAGAGTATTGCTTAACTTATATATAATTTTTTTTTAAATCAAGAAAAACCAGGAGGCTGATGACAGTTATTCCAATAAAAAGTTATGATCCTGCTATGATCTGAATGTGGCCCCTAAAATTCACCTGCTGGAATTTATTATTTATTTATTTTTTGAAACAGGGTTTCACTAAGTTGTGGGGGGGCCTTACAAAGATGCTGAGGTTGGCTATGAACCTGAAATCTTCCTGCCTCAGCCTTCCAAGTACTGGGATTGATTAAAAGCATGCACCATCACACTAGCATTTCCTGTTGGAATTTAGACCCCAGTGTAATAGTATTGAGGTAAGACCTACAGGAGGTGATTTCATCACAAGGGCAGAATGCTCACGAATGGGATGAGTGATCTTATGAAAGGGCTGGAGAGAACCAGCTAGGCCCCTTTCCCCTCCCCCATCCTTTCTGCCACGTGAGGGCTCCATGTTTATCTTCTCCAGAGGATGAAGCATTATGGTCCCATCTTAGATGCAGAGACCAGACCCTCACCAGACAGCAAACCTCCTGGTGCCTTGATCTTGGGCTGTAGTCTCCAGAACTGTGAGAAATAAATTTCTGTTCTTCATAAGTCACCCAGTCTCAGGTATTTTCTTGAAGCAGCAGGGAGAGACTAAGACAGGCCCCTTATTCAGCTGGGCCTGAGCCAGTTTAGACCTGGATGGTCTAAATCTCCATCCCAGCACCCAGTGACTAAAACAAAAGCCAAGTTCCTTGACAAAAGGTCCTGAAACACCACAATTGCCTTTCAGCTATTAATGCCCACCTGTTCTCAAAGGGACCATGGCCATTTACACATTGTAATCATGCACTGAAGAAAAGGGAACCCCAAACCTTTTTTTTTTTTGCAGTACTGGGGATTGAACTCAGGGGTGTTCTACCTTCGAGCTATACCCCCAGCCCTATTTTTTAGTCTTTATTTTGAAACTGGGTCTCACTAGGTTGTGGAGTGTCTGCAAACCCGGACCCTCCGGTCTCAGCCTCCCAAATGCTGGGATTACCAGCATGTGCCACTACGCCCAGCTTCCCCAAACCTTTTGAGGGTTGTTGGGCACAGGTCTAAATCAACATATCTAGGATCCAAAGTGTCAACATACCCCCTTTCAGAGTGGGACAGTGTATGGGAGTCAAGTACTAAACGAGTCCCAGCCCAGATCCATCGAATAATGGGCCCTTCAGGTGACCATATCCACCCACCCCTGGTCTCCCAAAATATACATAGGATGAATGGACATACTTTGTGGTTGAAATAACACTCATTATCAGTTCTCTGACATGTGGGACAAAGCTAATAAGAGTATGCCTCTGAAACTGCCATCACTACTCCCCTCTCAGTCAAGATAGTAAATTAAATATGCAATCAAGCCAGGCATCATGGTGCACACCTGTACTTGGGAGGCTGAGACAGGAGAACTGCATGTTCTAGGCCAGTCTCAGCAACTTAGTGAGATCTTGTTTCAAAAACTAAAAAAAAAAGCCGGGCGTGGTGGCGCACGCTTGTAATCCCAGCATTCGGGAGGCTGAGACCGGAGGATCTGGGTTCGCGGCCAGCCTCAGCTACCTAGTGAGGCACTCCGCAACTTAGTGAGACTCGGTTTCAAAATAAAGAATAAAAAAATAGGGCTGGGGGTGTAGCTCGGAGGTAGAATGCCCCTGAGTTCAATCTCCAGCACCGCAAAAAAAAAAAAAAAAAAAAAAAAAAAACTAAAAAAAGAGCTGGAGGTGTGTCTCAGAGGCAGAATGCCTCTGGGTTCAAGCCCTAGTGCCACAAACAAACAAAAAACACAACTGAGGGACTGGGGGTGGGACTCAGTGGTAGAGCACGGTTAGCACGTGTAAGGCCATAGGTTTAATTCCTAGCACCATAGGGTGGGAGAAAGGAGGAAAACAAAGCTATATCCCCGGGGAAAGGTAGAAATATGTGCTACCCTCAAAGGATAGTGGTCTCCATTAAACTCCAATTTAATTTGCTCCTATAAAAGCATAGTGAGCAGAGCAGATGACAGTAGAATACTAAAACTTTACCAAGTAGGCTGCCCTAATGTCTCAACTTCTCCAGCAGTTGATCATGGGACTTGAACTTAAATTGTATTATTCCATATAGCATGTACTTTTTTTTTTTTTTTTTTTTCAGTACTGGGGATTGAACTCAGAGGCATTCTACCTCCGAGCTATACCCCCAGCCCTATTTTTTATTCTTTATTTTGAAACCGAGTCTCACTAAGTTGTCGAGTGCCTCACTAGGTAGCTGAGGCTGGCCGCGAACCCGGATCCTCCGGTCTCAGCCTCCCAAATGCTTAGCATGTACTTCTTGCTATTCCATACTGTTTCTCATAAACTATTAACAAAAAAATGTGCTAAGTGTCTTTAAAAGGTCACAGATAAACCAAGTGTGGTGGCACACAATCCCAGTACTTGGGAGGCTGAGACAGGAGGATTGCAGGTTCACAGCCAGCCTCAGCAACTTAGGCCCTTCACAACTTAGTGAGATCTTGTTTCAAAAAAAGGGGGTGGTGGTAGCCGGGCGTGGTGGAGCACGCTTGTAATCCCAGCATTCGGGAGGCTGAGACCGGAGGATCCGGGTTCGCGGCCAGCCTCAGCTACCTAGTGAGGCACTCGACAACTTAGTGAGACTCGGTTTCAAAATAAGAATAAAAAATAGGGCTGGGGGTATAGCTCGGAGGTAGAATGCCCCTGAGTTCAATTCCCAGTACTGCAAAAAAAAAAAAAAAAAGGGGGGGGGGTGGCCAGGCGTGGTGGCACACGTTTGTAATCCCAGTACTTGGGAGGCTGAGACTGGAGAATCAGGTTCTCGGCCAGCCTCAGCTACTTAGTGAGGCTCTCCGCAACACAGTGAGGCCTTGTTTCAAAATAAAGAATAAAAAATAGGACTGGGGGTGTAGCTTGGAGGTAGAATGCGCCTGGGTTCAATCCCCAGTACCACAAAAAGAAAAGGGGGGAGTGGTGGTGCTGGGTGTGTAGCTCAGAAGTAGAAACCCCTGGGTCCAATCCCCAGTACTACCAAAAAAAAAAAAAAAAGTCACAGATAAAATAGAGGAGGAGGGGTATTATTTTCAGATAGTATGTATATATGCATGTATGTGTTTATTTTTGTGGCACTGGGGATTGAACCCATGGGTATTCTTATTTCTTATTTGGAAACAGAGTCTCACTGAGTTGCTGAGGCTGGGTTCAAACCTGCTATCCTCCTGTCTCAGCCTCCCAAGTCCTGGGATTACAAGTGCATGCCACCACACGCGGCTTCAGATAGTATTTAAACTAAGATTCGAATGATATAAAAATCCTAAATATGAGGAACTGAATGGTGGAGGTAAAGAAGGAAGGACATTTAATAGATGGGGAAGCTGGGTATGGTGGCAGATGCTTGTAATCCCAGTACTTGGGAGGCTGAGACATGAGGATCATGGATTTGGGGCCAGCCTCAGCAACTTAGTGAGGCCCTGTTTCAAAATAAAGAATAAAAATAGGGTTGGGGGTGTAGTGTGGAGGTAGAATGCCCCTGGGCCTGGGTTTAATCCCTGGGTACTGCAAAAAAAAAAAAAAAAAAAAAAAAGACATGGAAGTGCATTACAGAAAAAGGGGACAATGTGGGCCGTGGCACACAAGTCATGTGGAGCCACAGTATGCACGGCAATGGAGGTTGGATTATATAACAAGAACCTGAAAACCTACCCATAAAAACAGAATCCATTTGAGTTTATGGATATGAGCATATACATACATACGTATATGTATATATGTATGTATATATATTTATTTATCAAGACTAACATAACTCTGTTAGGGCAATACAGTTATCAAAAGCACTCTGAAGCCGGGCGTGGTGGCGCATGCTTGTAATCCCAGCATTCGGGAGGCTGAGACCGGAGGATCCGGGTTCGCGGCCAGCCTCAGCTGCTTAGTGAGGCACTCTGCAACTTAGTGAGACCCGGTTTCAAAATAAAGAATAAAAAATAGGGCTGGGGGTATAGCTCGGAGGTAAAATGCCCCTGAGTTCCATCCCCAGTACC
>PVLC010006608.1:10816-27214 GCA_004027655.1 Graphiurus murinus | reverse complement strand
GCACTCTGAATTTAGAGAACCTACTTGAGACAATGTGTCAAAGTGCTTTGTAAACTGTAAATAAATCTTTCAGAAAATAGAATGAGGAGTGAAAAGGACTATTATAAGGAACATCATAACTCTGGAAGAAAACAGGCTTTCAAAAGGGACTTCTTAAGCCGGGCGTGGTGGCGCATGCTTGTAATCCCAGCATTTGGGAGGCTGAGACTGGAGGATCCGGGTTCACGGCTAGCCTCAGCTACCTAGTGAGGCACTCCGCAACTTAGTGAGACTCGGTTTCAAAATAAAGAATAATAATAAAAAAAAAAAAAATAGGCTGGGGGTATAGCGGGGGGTAGAATGCCCGAGTTCAATCCCCAGTACCACAAAAAAAAAAAAAAAGGGACTTCTTTAAAGCCTAGGGTAAGAATTCAATAAAGAGTTGTAAAGGTGTGAAAGGATGAAAGTGCTTGATGGGCAAGTCATTCAGGAGATCCGATGGGTCATAACAAGGGAACAGAGACTAGAGGGCAGGAAAGGAACGCTGATAAGCATCCAGAACTCTCAAGAGAGAAGAGATTTTGTGCCCCTTCTCCTTTCTTGAGGAGAGAGCCTTGTTCTGTGAAGCAGAAGCAGTGGCTGTTTCCAGTCTCACCCTTCCCTCTAGCCTCCTTACAAGCCAGGGGCTCCCTCAGTTGCCCTGAGCAGGCCGGTTCTGATTTCCCGTCTTCCAGCCTCAGAGGAGGAGCTGTCCCTGCCTCCTGGGCTGTGGAACCGGTCCATCTCTTTTTCTCTGAGGCCCTGTTTCATCAATTATCCTTGCTCTCTCCTTTACCTCCAAGTTCCTTCCCTGAATACTGGACCCTTCTCAGCATATGCGTAGCCGCAAGCTAAATGCCTCCACATGAACATTTCACAACCTCAAACTCACCACAACTCTTCCCACAAACCTCCTGTCCCCCTTGTCTTTACCTCTGTTAAGGTGGTCACCATCCACCCAGAACTCCGCCAGGCTTCCCGGACCCCTCTCCTCACTGCCATAGCTGACCAGTCATCGTATCCTCTTCATTTTACCTATGGAATCACACTGCACCCATGCCTCCCTCTTGTTCCTGGCTCAGTCTGTCTTCCTGGGGGTGCCAGGGCAGCAACCTCAGGATGCTCCTGATCCCAGCATCTCCACCATCAGCCTACCCCCAAGTTGCTGTTAGGATGATCTTTCAAAAATGCACACCCAACCACATCACTTCTCTCCTTAAAATCCCTCAGAGCTTCTCATTGGGATCAAGTTAAAATTTCTCAGCTTAGCATTGCATGCACTCCATGATCCTCCTCATCTCCTCCCTGTGAATAATGCGGGGTTCAATCACTGCTTGTGGATCAGGCGATGTGATGGGTGTCTCGGGCCTCCGGGCACTGCGTGTGCTCTGGCTTGCTTCTACTATCTTGGGAACACCTAGTCAGTGATGAAAATCTGGCTTAGGTGTTGTTTCTGTAAACTCTTCCCTGTAGTTTTCTCACTTGGTCCAGGGCCAGTTCCTATCTGCTCCTACAGGACTCTGGACAGTTATCTACACATGGCTCTAGAAGAGTTGTTCACTTTTCTAGCTCCCCAATGGATTAGCTACTCTTTGTGATCATCACCTTGTTTTTCTTGTATCCTTGGCATCTGACAGAGAGCTTGTCACATTGTTTATTGAAAGTCATTAAGTGTTTATTGAAAGAAAGACTGGCTTTGATTCTGCATCCTTGAGTCATGCACCAAGGGAGACACATTCACTTTGAGATAACCTGCAGGTAAAAGAACATAAATGTCTCACAATACACATTAAATCAGCACTTATGCACAGGGCCCTGTTTGTGGACAACCTGTTTTACTGCTTCCTGGTTCATCGCATTTGTGTGCAGATTCCCGACTTAGCTGGCTTTATCTTAATAGTTGCCTTTCAAGCTGGGCATGGTGATGCACACCTATAATCCCAGTACTTGCGAGGTGAAGACAGGAGGATGGCAGATTTGAACACAGCCTCAGCAACTTAGTGAGACCCTGTTTCAAAACAAAAAATAAAGAGGGAATGGGAGTGTAGCTCAGAGGTAGAATGCCCCTGGGTTCAATCCCTAGTACAAGACACATACATTAAAAAAATAGTTGTCTTTTTCCTATCATATTTTAGTTTTCCCAGAGGATCCCATGAAACCACTAATATTAATACTAAGACTAATACCGAATGTCTCTTTTCACAACATGAATCACTTGAAAGCTTTCAGTTCTCAATTTTCTGAAATGAAACACTGTTATATCCGCGAACCTGGATACTCCGGTCTCAGCCTCCCAAGTACTAGGATTACAAGCATGCGTCATTTCAATGAACTCATTTTAAATAAAAATAGAAATGTGTACCTTAATGGCAAAGCACATAAAAAAGTTGGAACATGACTTAGGACAAATTAAACCATGAGAATTGTGATGTAATCCTGTGATCACAGGATCACAGGTTCTCCACCAGCCTCAGCTACCTAGTGAGGCACTCTGCAACTTAGTGAATAAAGAATAAAAAATAGGGCTGGGGGTGTAGCTCAGAGGTAGAATGCCCCTGAGTTCAAACCCCAGTACCGCAAAAAAAAAAAAAAAAAAAAGCAAGAAATGAGGAATATGCCTATCCCAGCTGACTGAGTGCTGCCCGGGTCTTCCTCCCTCAACCCCATCACCTGTCCAGAGCCCTCCAGAGCCCCCAGGCCGGCAACACCCACTGGGCAGGGTCACTCATTACTGCAGCTTTGGAGGTCGGGGCCACCATGAGAGACTCTGATGGGCCATCTTCCTGCCGAAGTGTTTCAACTTTTTGAATTTGAGAAATTATCAACTTTCCTGTGTCCAAATTCATATATGGCCTAGCTTACAAAATTCCTCAACAACAACAAAACAATAATAATATTATTCAATATTTTCTTTAGGACTGGTTATATACTCTACATATATATTCCTTTTATACAAACTGACTAATTTAAGTACAATACTAACTTCAGTGAGATAAAATAATTTCTTCCTTTTCATTCAAGGTTCATTTTGATCAGTAGCTATACTTTCAACCTGATTCTGGGACTTATAAAAAGGACAATAGATGTGTTGCATACATGTATTTTATTGGTATATTTCATGAAATCAGCTGTTTCCGGCTCCTCAGTTTAAATTCAGAATCAATTCCTCAACAATACATTAAGGTGGAAATTTTGTGTTTGTTTGTTTTGTGGCACTGGGGATTGAACCCAGAGGCATTTTATCTCCGAGCTACACCCTCTGCCCTATTTTATTTTTATTTTGAAACAGGATCTCACTAAGTTGCAGAGGGCCTCACTAAGTTGCTGAGGCTGGCCACAAACCTGCAATCTTCCTGTGTCAGCCTCCCAAGTACTGGGATTATAAATATGCACCCCCACACTGGGCAAGGTGGAAATTTTAAGGACTAGGATTTAGGGGTTTAATTCCAAAAGATTTCAGAGTTAGTGTCATTTAAGGTTTGGTTGATGATAGAAGAGCCTGCCTGCCTACCTAGACAGAACAAAGAAACAAAGATGTCTTACAGGAGAAATAAAAACTTGATGTGAAGCTGGGCGTGGTGAAACACCCCTGTAATCTCAGTACTTGGGAGGCTGAGACAGGAGGATTGCAGGTTTGAGGACAGCCTTAGCAAGTAGTGAGACTCTCATCAACTTGTTTGAAAAAAAAATAATAAAATAAGGCTGGGAGTGTAGCTTGGAGGTAGAATGCCCCTAAATTCAGTCCCCAGTACCAACCACAAACACACACACACACACACACACACACACACACACACACACACACAAAGTAATTACATTTTTTTGGAATGTAAAACTTCATTTTGAGCTGGGTGTGGTGGCACATACTTGTAATCCCAGTACCTAGGAGGCTGAGACAGGAGGATCACAGGTTTGAGGATAGGCTCAGCAAGTAGTCAAACTCTCATCAACCTAGGGAGATCCTATTTCAAAATAAAGATAAAAAATAGGGCTGGGGGTGGAGTTCAGAGATAGAATGCCCCTGGGTTCAATCCCCAATAGCACAATAAAATCAAAATAAAACTTCATTGTTTTTATAGATTTTTTTGGGAGAACTGGGGATTGAGCCCAGAGGTATTCTATCTCCCAGCTATACCCCCAGCCCTTTTCTGTGGTATTTTGAAACAGTCTCACTAGGTTACTGCGAGTCTCACTAAATTGCTCTGGCTGACCTGAAACCTGAAATCTTCCTGTCTTAGCCCCCCATGTGCTGGGATTACAGGCATGTGCCACTATGCCTGGCTATATAGATGTGTGTGTGTGTGTGTGTGTGTGTGTGTGTGTGTTGTGGGGGGGACAGTGCTGGGGATTGAACCCAGGAGCATTCTACTTCCAAGCTTCACTCCCAGCCCATTTTATTTTTTTTATTAGGAAACAGGGTCTCACCAAATTTCTGAGAGCTTCACAAAGTTGCTGAGGCTGACTTCAAACCTGTGATCCTCCTGTCTCAGTCTCCCAAGTACCGGGACTATAGGCATGTGCCACCATGTGCCTGATTTAGATTATAATACATCATTTGTATGATTAATTAGAGTAGTATACTTAGTAAAGATTCTTCCTGAAGTGGTTGACAAAAATGATTAGGTCTTAATCTTCCGTCTTGTTTAACCTAAATGATTTCTATTTCCTTTAAAAAATATCTGGCATCTAAGCTGGGTGTGGTGGCACACACTTGTAATTCCAGTACTTGGGAAGCTGAGACAGGAGGATTGCTGGTTTGCAGCTAGCCTCAATAACTTAGTGAAGCCCTCTACAATTTAGTGAGCCTGTTTCAAAATAAAATAGGGCTGGAGGTGTAGCTCAGAGGTAGGATGCCCCTGGATGATTCGATTGCATGTGCACGCACGCACACACATACACACACATAAACACACACACACACACACACACACACCACACACACACATACACACATACACACACACACACACAAATCTGGCATCTAAAAATGAAAGGAGTATGTTTCATAAGCTTCAGGGAAAGATAGCCATTCAATGACAGAACTCTTGAAATTCTTTTTTTTTTTTTTTTTTTTTTTTTTTGCAGTACTGGGGATTGAACTCAGGGGCATTCTACCTCCGAGCTATACCCCCAGCCCTATTTTTTATTCTTTATTTTGAAACCGAGTCTCACTAAGTTGTGGAGTGCCTCACTAGGTAGCTGAGGCCGGCCGCAAACCTGGATCCTCTGGTCTCAGCCTCCCGAATGCTGGGATTACAAGCGTGCGCCACCACGCCCGGCTGAAATTCTTTTTTTTTAATTTTTTTTTATTTTTTAGGTACTAAGGATTGAACTCAGGGTATTGTACCACTGAGGTACACCCCCAGCCCTTTTTATTTTTTTATTTGGAAAGTTTCTCTGTTACTGCATGCTGACCTTGAATCTGGGACCCTCTTGTCTCAGCCTCCCAAGTACTAAAATTACAGACCTGCATCACCACACCTGGCTCTGAACAGCCAATTCTTTATTACATATGGAAAAGGGATATAAAGAAAGCCTACAGATGAACACCAGAGACAATACCTGTGCTATATTTTAACTAGCATCTTGTTTTTATTTCAACTTTTCTCCCTCTGAGGAACACTATGAAACCAAAGGTTGCTTGAGTTTTACCTCCCTTGATTTGGTTGCCATGGTAGAGATTATAGGAAAAGGAATAGAAACAAGAACGGGACTAATTCACAAAGCGACATACAACATAGTCCTTCAGAATTAAGAAGTGACAGTACTGAAGTGTCCTCATAATTCAACTACTAGAAAAGCTGGGTCTCAGTGGGAGACATACCCTATTGATTATTCCCCTCTTCCACAAATCTATGCCACAAATAGGGCCACTGTGTTCATGAAGCATGTCCATGGCCTTGGGTGGGATGAGGCGGCAGCAGCTATACCTTCTGTTAGGCATGATTCATGCTTAGGGATGCCAAAATGAATGAGACATTTTTTTTTTTTTTTTTCAGTACTGGGAATTGAACCCAGGGCATTCTATCTCTGAGCTATACCCCCAGCCCTATTTTTTTTTTTTTTCTTTTGAAACAGGATCTCACTAAGTTGTGAAGGGCCTAAGTTGCTGAGGCTGGCTGTGAACCTGTGATCCTCCTGTCTCAGCCTCCCAAGTACTGGGATTACAAGTGTGCACCACTATGCCCGGTGACAATTTTTGCATTAAAAGAGCTCTAGTCAGCCGGGCGTGGTGGCACATGCTTGTAATCCCAGCATTTGGGAGGCTGAGACTGGAGGATTCGGGTTTGCGGCCAGCCTCAGCTACCTAGTGAGGCACTCCGCAACTTAGTGAGACTCGGTTTCAAAATAAAGAATAAAAAATAGGGCTGGGGGTATAGCTCGGAGGTAGAATGCCCCTGAGTTCAATCCCCAGTACTGGAAAAAAAAAAAAAAAAAAAAAAGAGCTCTAGTCAAATCAGGGAGTGTAAGAAGAGAACTGTGATGTTACAGGTGCTCTTATGTCAACAGGCACAGAGTACGCACATGGGAGGAAGTTCGTCAGTTCCACCTGGGAGACAGGCAGGAAAGGCTTCTTAGAGGAAATGGAGCTAAGCTAGCTGGTGATTGTGAGATGGGAACTGAAGCGAGAAAAGGAGCTGGGGAAGAACAGACCAGGAAGGCATAGAAATAACACAGCATGTTCCGGAAGCTGCTGCTGGTTAGCTAGAGCTGGTGTATATGTTGAGAAAGAGAGCGGTGGATGGTAACACTGGCAGGAGCAGAAGCTGGGTCACAGATGACCCTGGATGAGCGGGTAGGAACCACTGAAAGGCTGTAGGTAGGGGCATGATCATATATGATTCTGAAAGATCATTCTGCCTATGCTGTGGAGGACGGAATGGAGGGAGCACACCTGGAGGCGAAACACCAACTAGGAAGCAACTGCAACAGGTCAGATAAAAAAATGATAGGGCTTACAACGAGGCAATGGCAGTGGGGATGAAATTAAGGGACTCGAGCAAGGGAAAGCTCAGAGGGAGGGCCTTCCAGTTAAAGGGCAAACTATGGTAGGAGGCACACATCTGAGGACAGGGGAAGGCTCAACTGATCATCACTGAAATTTAACTACAGGAATGCATATTTAATCCTGTGTTAGTGTCAATTCACAAATACAACATTCTTTATAATAACTATCAAGAATGACCTACCAAGGTCAGGGACTTTGGATGATTTTCTAATCTTGGTCTGTAGGAAAGAGAAGAAATAATGTAAAAAATGGGAGAGGACTAAAGTAGTGAACACAGTGAACAAACGTCATTATGTAGCATATATCCCTCTTCTCTTTTTTTGTGGGGGGGGAGGGTACTGGGGATTAAACCCAGAGGTGTTCTACCTTTGAGCCATACCTCTAGCACTTTTTAAAAAATCTATTTTTATTTTATTTATTTATTTTTGTGTGTGGTACTGGGGATTAAGCCCAGAAGCATTCTACCTCTAAGCTACAATCCCCAGCCCTATTTTATTTTTATATTTGGAGACAGGGTCTCACTAAGTTGCAGAGGGCCTAAGTTGCTGAGGCTCTCCTCAAACCTGTGATCTTCCTGTCTTAGCCTCCCAAGTACTGGGATTACAAGCATGCGCCACCATGCCCAGCTGTATTTTTTTACATTTTGAAACAGGGTCTTGCTAAGTTGCTGAGGCTGCCTTGAACCTGCAATCTTTCTGCCTTAGCCTTCCAAATACTGGGATTACAGGTGTGTGCCACCGTGCTTGTGCCCCCACTTTGTTTTCTTCTTTTTTTAATATACTTTTTTTTTTTTTTTTTTTTTTGGTGGTGGTACTGGGGATTGAACTCAGGGGCATTCTACCTCCAAGCTACACCCCCAGCCCTATTTTTTATTCTTTATTTTGAAACCGAGTCTCACTAAGTTGCGGAGTGCCTCACTAGGTAGCTGAGGCTGGCCGCGAACCCGGATCCTCTGGTCTCAGCCTCCCGAATGCTGGGATTACAAGCGTGCGCCACCACGCCCGCTTTTAATATACTTTTATTGGTGCATTATAGTCTCATATCATAATGTAAATCATATTGACAATGACATACAGGTACACAGACTTCATAGGCCCCTTCCCCCTTCACTTGCAAGGAGAGAAATTGCCATATGGGTCCCAAAAAGTTTAAAATAAAACTTTTTTATATTCGGGGGGCATTCTGCCTGTGAGCTACACCCCAGCCCTATTTTATTTTATTTTTTGTGGTACTGGGGATTGAACTCAGGGGCATTCTACCTCCGAGCTATACCCCCAGCCCTATTTTTTATTCTTTATTTTGAAACTGAGTCTCACTAAGTTGCGGAGTGCCTCACTAGGTAGCTGAGGCTGGCCGCGAACCTGGATCCTCCGGTCTCAGCCTCCCGAATGCTGGGATTACAAGTGTGCGCCACCACGCCCACCTCCCTATTTTATTTTGAAACAGGATCTCACTGAATTGCAAAGGTTGCTGAGATTGTCCTCAAACCTACAATCTTCCTGTCTCAGCTTCCCAAGTACGAGGATTACAGGAGTGTGCCACTACGCCCAACTCTCATTCTTTCACTATTAATGAGCCTGCATACAAATATTGAACCACAGTCTCATTACCCTTAACATTCCCATAGATTTACTTAGTTTGAAAAAATTCTGGCTGTGACAAGAAAATCTAATAAATTTCCTTGAAAGTGATGAAGAACTAGAGGCAAAATTTAGACACCTGAGACTCTTAAAGTGGTTTTTTTTCGGGTACTGGGGGTTGAACCAAGCTACACTCCCAGCCCTATTTTTATTCTTTATTTTGAAACAGGGTGTCAGTAGTTGCAGATGGCTTCACTAAGTAGCTGAGGCTGGCCTCGAACCTGTGATCCTCCTGTCTCAGCCTCCCAAGTACTGGGATTACAAGTGAGTGCCACCATGCCTGGCTAAGTGCTCCCTTTTATATCCTACTTTGCTACTACTTCCAGACAACTGGCAAAAGCAGCACCATAATTTTGAGATGATGGTTGCATGCTGAGTACACTGAAGTCAACTGGTCAACCAGAGGCTGCAGAGATGGTAGTAACTCAAGGCTGTAGTAGGCCTGGGGTTCCCTAACAAATGGTCTTATCAGCTGAAAATGACCTTGACAGCACACCACCCCCTAGCTTCAAGGCCAGTCTAAATATATCCTAATCGGCTTCCAATCCATTGTGAAAAGAAGCCAAGGATAAGTAAACAAATGTCTCAACTGGTGAAACAGTTGAGAAATTTATTGTATAAATAATAAATTTATATACAAATTTTATTATGTTAAAATAATCCTAGAAAAATATTTGTTTCTCTCCACAACTCATAAGATCTATAGCCAATCTAAATTAGCACTGAGCATTTGTGAGGTGGCAGGCATCAGAGCCTGTTCTTTCATATCAGGTTGGGAGTATGGCTCAGTGATGGGGGGCCTGCTGAGTATGAACAAGGCTATGGGATCAACCCCCAGCAAGAAATCATAATTAACCTATCACTTTACCAATAGTATTTTACATCTGTTTTCAAAACAGAGCTGTATTTACACATAGTATGCTGAACAAACATGCTCAGAACATAATCAAAGCACAATTCAGCTATTATCAAAAAGACAAAGATAACAAGTGCTGGTCATGATGTGGAAAAATGGAAACCCTTGAACACTACTGGTGGAAATGTAAAGTACTACAGCCATCATGGAAAACAGTATAGACTCCTCAAAAAATTAAAAATAGAACTACCATATGACCCAGCAATCCTACTACCAGGTATATGTCCAAAGGAAATGAATACGGTATGTTGAAGAGACATTTCCACTCCCATGTTCATTGCAACACTATTGACAATAACCCAGAAATGGAAACAGCCTAAATTTACATCAACTGATGGATAAAGAAAACATGGTACATATATAAGGGAATACTATTTAGCCATATAAAATGAAATTCTGTCATTTGTGATAACACCAATGGAACTGGAGATCATTATGTTAAATGAAATAAGCCAGGCACAGAAGATAAGTAATGCATGATCTCAGGCAAAATATAAAAAAGTGGATCTCATAGAAATTGAGAGTCAAATGGTGGTTACCAGAGCCTAGAAAGAGTAAGAGAGGGAGGGATGGGGAAAGGTTGGTCAATGGGTATTAAGCTACAGTTGGATAGGAGTAAGAAGTTCTGGTGTGCTAAAATTTCACAGTAGAGTGACTATATATAATGATAATAGACTATATATTTCAAAAAGCCAAAATAAAGGAATGTGAGTGTTTTCACTATAAAGATAAAATATGTATAATTTTATGTTTTTATGTATCAGCTAAAGATACATTTAAGCTTAAAAATTTTACTGCCACTTTAATTTTTGTCTCCCACTCCTGCTTCAAGCCTCTTTGTCACTTAGGGAAACTTTCCCTTTGCATGGAATAGGGAATGAATACAAAGCAGGCCTGGTCTTTTATTTTTTATTTTATTTTTTCTCTTTGTAAGCAATAGTCAGTCCTCATTGTGAGGCATAAACAGTGGCTCAATTCAGTAAGTAGAATGTCCAGTCTTCATATTAAACAATCTTGTGTGTGTGTGTGTGTGTGTGTGTGTGTGTGTGTGTGTGTGTGTGTGTGTATGGTACTGGGGATTGAACCCAGGAGCATTCTACCTCTGAGCTACACCCCTAGCCCTATTTTATTTTTTATTTTGAAACAGGGTCTTGCTAAGTTGCTGAGAGCCTCCCTAAATTGCTGAGGTTGACCTCAAATCTTCAATCCTCCAGTCTCAGCCTCCCAAGTACTGGGATTACAGGCATGCACCATCACGCCCAGCTTTAATCAATCTTTTAATTTCCATTCAAAAGTAGGATTTCTCTGTCAGGTGCAGTGGTACACACCTGTAATCCCAGGTACATGGGAGGCTGAGGTAGGAGGTCTCAAGTTCAAGGCCAGCCTGGGCAATTTAGGGAGACCCTGTCTCAAAATAAAAATAAAAAGGGCTAGGGATGTAGCTCAGTGATAGGGCATTCCTGGATTCATTCCCCAGTACAGAAAAGAAAATTTAAAAAGGCAGGACCTCTCTCCGTCCTCTGTCAGCTCAGGCCTTTACCTGTGGACACATGGGTACCTCCTTCCTCCCTTGCAGGAGAAGACAGGCAACACGACAGTTCTTACTGTTATGGTTTCAGAGGCTTGGCTTGGCAAGGGCTAAAGCTGACATTTTCTTTAGAACTTGCTATTGCTAGAGACCTCTGACCTACTGTTCCCTCGACCTAGGCTGATGTCTCTCCCTTCTGTGGGCACTTGATGCTCCTTCATCCGCCCCAAAGAATCTGGTATTCTCTTCCAGTTTCTTATTGCTGGTATCTCTCCAGGCCACCCTGGGGAGAGCCCAAGATAAACTCTAACTCACATGGTACTTAATGAATTATCACATCCACTCTTGGTCCTGACAGACCTGGAGAGAAAAGCCTCTGCCCACACAGCCCCTGGGTTATGCTGCCACAGCTGGTTTTAATTCTCTCAGGTGTGGGTGAGTCACTGGTCCTGTCTCCCAGTGCTTTGGGAAGAGATTTCAATGCTCTCTAGATGAATCCCTGGAAACCCCTCATAAACCTTGAGGTCAAAGAGATAGAATGACTTGGGGGAATATTTCTCACACTTGACACTTGTTAGGATCTAGCAAAGGGAGAGAAGTCATGGAATGGGCTGAAATAATTTCCTTGGGAAAACGTACTCTTACTTTAGGAACTTGTTACTGTTAATAAAACTGCAGCTAAGCTAATAAAGCAGCTAAGGAACTGGACCAGAAAAAGTCTATTTTGACATCTTACTGTGCTCTTCATCAACCTTACAGAATAGATACTGAGACTCTACGTCTTATAATAGATTATAAGATTTAATGTTGCCAGGCGTGGTGGTGCATACCAGTAATCCCAGTACAAAGGAGGCTGAGACAGGATAGTGGGCTCCCGTCCAGCAAGTAAGAGAGGCCTTCTGCAACATAGTGAGACCGTTTCAAAATAAAAATTAAAATAGGGCTGGGAGTGTAGCTCAAAGACAGAAAGCCCCTGGGTTCAATCCCCAGTACCACACACACAAAAATTAATGTTGGTGTAAAAAAATTCTGGTCTTAATATATTTATATAAGCTGTTCTTTTGTAGGCAAAATCTTATGATACTCATAAAAGGTGATTGTACATTCCATGAGGCTAAGAAATCTATTTTTCTATTTCCTGTTCAACAAAAAAATCCTTCAGATAATTATTTAAAAATAATTACGGACTGGGGGTGTAGCTCAGTGGAAGAGTACTTGCCTAGCATATATAAGACTGGGTTCAATCCTCAGCACCACACAAAAATGAAAAAGCTTAAAAAATAAAATTAAAATAATTTAAAAATACCAAGCACTTTCCTGTAATTTATCTTAAGTTGACATAAGGAAAAAAGTTTTAAAAATATATTTATGTATATGTAGGCATACGCATACATACATATTTAAGTTAAAGACATTAATGTTTTTAAAAAGAAAGGAAAACGTACCTTGGTTTTCTGGCTTTCTCTTTAGGTCTTCTAATTAAATCTTCCAAATGCTTATTTCTTTCTTCTAAACTGAAGGAAGAAAATAATTGAATTATTTTACTGATTTTTTTTGTTATATTCATTGGATGATTTGAGTAGATAAAGTCAAATGGTAGTCTAATTATCTATATATCATCCATCTATCTCACCATATAGGAATTCAGGTTCTTTCCTAGAAACTCCAATTACTTATTTACTTATTCATTTATTTATTGCTACAGGGCATTCTACCTCTGATCTACAACCTGTTTTATTTTGAAACAGGGTCTTTCTAGGTTGCTGAGAGACTTGCTAAATTGCTGAGGCTGGTCTTGAACCTGAGATTCGCCTGTCTCAGCCTCCCAACCACTAGGATTACGGGCATGTATCACTATGCCCAGCTAACTCTAATTATTTGATCAATTTTTCCTTCATAGGTTCCAGAGATAAAGAAGGGAAGTAGGAGTTAAAGAAAATGACCTTAGTAGCAAGAGAGTAAAATAAAATATCAGAGCTGGACATGGTGGTGCATGCCTACAATATCAGTACTTAGGAGGCTAAGACAGGAGAATCACAGGCTCAAGGACAGCCTCAGCAAGAAGTAAGACTCATAAACCTAGCAAGACCCTGTTTCAAAATAAAAATAAAAAATAAGAGCCAGGTATGGTAGTGCACACGTGTAATCCTAGTACTTGGGAGGCTGAGACAGGAGGATCACAGATTCAAGGATAGTTTCAACAAGTAGTGAGACTCTCATCAGCCTAGCAAGACCCTGTTTCAAAAAAAAATATATATATATATAGGGCTAGGGGTGTAGCTCAGAGGTAGAATTCTCCTGGGTTCAACCCCCAGTGCCATACACAAACACACAAAAAATAGGCCTGCGGTTGTACCTCAGAGGTAGAATGCCCCTGGGTTCAACCTTCAGTAACACACACACACACACACACACACACACACACACACACACACGTGAATATTCACAAAGTTAAAAATTTTGTTTTTTTCAACTTACTGTGCAATCTGAAAATGGGATATCTCCAGCCTTTGGTCAGCACATTTAATAATTTCTTCATATGATGTAACCTTGAAAAAATAAGCTAAACAAATTATTCTTTGACAAATTATAGTATATTTATTTAATTGTGTTGATTTTCTCCTTTTAAAATCTCTAAAAATTGAAGTTCAATTATTTGATGACAATAAAATTTAATATATTATATAAATTGAACATAATTATATTTTGAATATGAATAACAACAGAATTATAACATATCTACTTAACATGCAGAAAAATAAAGTGCCAAAAAATGGACAACTGTAGTGAGTCAACTATAGCTAAGGTTTATACTACCAACTAAGGCTTATACTCTATTTGTAAATCTAATGCAGTTTTTAAAAAGTAAGCTAGAATGCTAAGTTGGTAAGATTTTAATTGCCCTGAAAGTGAAGCAGTAATATAGAGACTTCAACTTAACAGCAGAATGGACATACAATGCTATTTGCTAGCTTCTAGCTAAACGACCTATAATAGGGGCATTTTAGAATGCCATTATGAAGTAAAAGGGATCAATATTATCATGCTATATCAAACTTCAGATTCTCTTCAGTTCCAAGATTTTAGTGTTTGAATATTGGGCAAATACTTGTGTAAGAAGATATGTACCTTATTTATTAAGTTGCCTAAATGTCTTTGATACTTGTCATTCTCTTCAATTAGTCTGTTGCAATGGACTTCTTTAGACTCTAGAAGACTTCCCAATTTTGTGATCTATGAAGAAACATTAATAAAAATACTAACCTAGAAACTACCATGAAAGCTACATATGGGTGTTAAGAGCAAATGAGGACAGTGAGCTATACTTTATGCCAATATTCTCCCATTAAGCCCCGTTATCCCAGATGCAACAAGTTGAAAAATATTCCCTCTCACTAGAAGCATGAACTTAAAGACTAATTGTTTAGAGCACGGGATGTAGCTCAGCAGTGGAACACTTGCCCAGCATGTGCAAGGCCCTGGGTTTGATCTCCAGCACTGCAAAATAACAAAACAAAACAAAAAATGGGGGGCAGTAATTTCCATTATTATTGTTGTTTCATCTCTCTCCAATCTCCACTCTGCCACCTTTTTTATTTTCCTGGAGTATTTTAAAGCAAATTTTGTCAGCCTATTAGTTGACTTATAAATACTTTCCAATATATGTCCCTAACAAATAAGGGCTTTAAAAAACACAATACTACTGCTATCGCATCTACTAAAGTGAACAATTCTTTTTTTCTTTTGGTGCTGGGGATTGAACCCAAAGCCTAGTGCTTGATAAGCATTGTGGTGTACCACTGAAAAATACCTCAAGCTGCCGGGCGTGGTGGCGCACGCTTGTAATCCCAGCATTTGGGAGGCTGAGACCGGAGGATCTGGGTTCGAGGCCAGCCTCAGCTACCTAGTGAGGCACTCCGCAACTTAGTGAGACCCGGTTTCAAAATAAAGAATAAAAAATAGGGCTGGGGGTATAGCTCGGAGGTAGAATGCCCCTGAGTTCAATCCCCAGTACTGCAAAAAAAAAAAAAAAAGAAAGAAAAAAACCTCGAGCCTAATAATTTCATATTATCATCTAATATCCAGACTGAGTTCAAATTTCTGCTATTATCTTACAAATGTTTTTATAGTTTCTTTGTTGGCTTTCACACTGCATTTAGTTGATTTGGTCTTTAAGTCTCTAGTCTCTTTCAATCTGCAATAGTTATTCCCTTTCCCTTCCTTTCTCATGCCAATTATTTAATTATTAGCATCCTTCACATTCTAGATCTGTCATCATGGCATCATCTGATATAGTTCCTATCCACCAATAGTTAGGTCTAACATAGATTCCCAAACTTACTGGCTTCCCACCCCCATTTCAGAAAAAAATTATTCAGTGCCCCCCTGGGTGCTTCTACCACCCCCTTGTTTTTATTCAATGCCTCCCAATTGCACCCAAGGCAACTGCCCCCCTGGATCAGTTCAACATCCCTCCCCACCAGGGGTGGTATCTGACTTTGGGAGTAGTTAGAAGCTAGTTTTCAGATTCAGTTGTTTTGGAAAGAACACGTCATAAACGGTATTGTGCCCTTTGCTGCATCATGTCAGGAGGCATGGGGCCTGTCTGTCTCTCCTTTAAAGGGCTTGAGATTGACGAGCTAGCTCAGATATTTGCCTGTCTGATCCATCCGTTACAAGTTCTATATCAGTCTTAAACCTAAAGGTTTCAGCAGTCATTAGGATAATCGCTTAGATTCCTTATTGTATTCAGAGATGCAAAACCATAATTTTCTAAATGTATCTTTTCTTCTGCTTCTAATAGTGTATATTCTTCAGTGAATATCTCTCCACCAATTATTTGGCTTCTCTGAGATATAGTCGGTACAGCAAATATCACTGTGCATTTTATATTTTTCATTTTTTTTTTGAGATGGCGTCTAACTATGTTTCCCAGGTTGTCTCTGAATTCCTGGGTTCAAATGATCCTCTTGCCTCAGCCTTCCAAGTAGCTGAGACTACAGGTGCATGCCACCACATGGGCTTTTAATTTTTGATTAGCACTTAATAGTTGTATAGATTTATGCAACAAAATGGATGGAAATAGGGGACATTATGTTAAGTAAAATCAATCTGGTACAGAAAGATAGGTAGTACATGTTCTGTCTCATATATAGATGCTAAAAAAAAAAAAAAAAAAAAAAAAAAAAAAAAAAAAAAAAAAAAAAAAAAAAAAAAAAAAAAAAAAAAAAAAAAAAAAAAAAAAAAAAAAAAAAAAAAAAAAAAAAAAAAAAAAAAAAAAAAAAAA
>PVLC010006608.1:0-10716 GCA_004027655.1 Graphiurus murinus | reverse complement strand
GATATGGGTACCAAAGCACAGAAAGAAGTAATAAGTTCTAGTGTTCTAACAGTAGGATAACTATAGTTCACAATAACCTACTAAACATTTTATGAAAAAAATAGAAGAGAGGAACTCAAAGTTCCAAACACAAAATAATAGTAAGGAAATAAAACTGTTAGTTATCCTGATTGGACAAATTGTACACATATATTGAAAGATCACAATGTACCAACAAATTTTTAAATTGCTATATAATAATATAGATAACAAGGTCATATTTTTATTTTCTTCTAACATTTTTCCTGTTTTTATTTTTATTTATTTATTTTATGCTTATTATTTTTATTATTATTTATATTTTATTTTTGATACTGGAGATTGAACCCAGGGGCTTTGTATCTCTGAGCTATCTCCCAGCCCTATTTTATTTTTTATTTTTGAAACAGGGTCTCACTAAGTTGTGGAGGGCATCACTAAGTTGCTTAGGTTGGCTTTGAACCTGTGATCCTCCTGTTTCAGCCTACCAAGTACTGGGATTACAGGCATGTGCTACCACATCTGGCTTCCCTGCTTTTATTTTTACATCCTACCTAAAGTAAACTATAACAGTTATTTTCCAATCATGGTAAGTATACATGGCTCTTATGGTAGCATATGTAGCAGTATAAACATGTTTCATCCACAATGAAAAATAACACATATTTTTGGTTTCTGCATTTTGAAAGACATAAATCTGGTAAGTTTAAACAGAAACCAAGTTGGACATCTGAAATTTTTTTTTTTTTTTTTTTTTTTTTTTTGCGATACTAGGGATTGAACTCAGGGGCATTCTACCGCTGAGCTATACCCCCAGCCCTATTTTTTATTCTTTATTTTGAAACCGGGTCTCACTAAGTTGTGGAGAGCCTCACTAGGTAGATGAGGTTGGCCTCAAACCCAGATCCTCCGGTCTCAGCCTCCTGAATGCTGGGATTACAAGCGTGCACCACCACGCCCGGCTGACATTTGAAATTTCAAAACAAAGTCAGGCATGGTGGCACATACTTATAATTCTAATATTTGGGAGTTGGAGACAAGAGGATAGCAGGTTCACAGCCAACCTCAGATACTTAGTGAGGCCCTCAGCTACTTAGTGAGACTCTGTTTCAAAATTAAAGAATAAAAATAGGCCTGGGGGTATAGCTCAGAGGTTGAATGCCCCTGGGTGCAAAACCCTAGTACCAAAAAAAAAAAATTTTTTTTTTCAAAACATGAAGATACATCAATTTGCTGGCCCTGTAATGTCAGTACTTGGGAGGCTGAGACAGGAGGATCACAAGTTTAAGGCCAGCCTGAGCAACTTAGTGAGACTCTGTTTCAAAAAAAAAAACATTAGGCTG
The DNA here is from genome assembly GCA_004027655.1 of Graphiurus murinus. NCBI lineage: Eukaryota > Metazoa > Chordata > Mammalia > Rodentia > Gliridae > Graphiurus > Graphiurus murinus. The sequence continues at coordinate 9,355 of PVLC010006608.1, read as the reverse complement.
GGGATATAGCACAGAGGTTGAGTGGGTTTAATCCCCAGTACCAAAAACAAAAAAACAAAGAAAATACATCAATTCTGTACTTTTGTATGTAGATAATACTACCACAATGTTACTGTGTGACCATTTTAACAATCTTTTTTTTTTTGCAGTACTGGGAATGGAACCCAGGGGCGTTCTACCTCCGAGCTACACCCTCAGCCCTATTTTTTATTCTTTATTTTGAAACAGGGTCTCACGAAGTTGTGGAGGACCTCACTAAACAGTTGAGGCTGGCCGAGAACCCGATCCTCCAGTCTCAGCCTCCCAAATGCTGGGATTACAAGCATGCGCCACCACACTCGACTAACAATAATTTTTTGAAGGTTGATAATTTCTCAAGCCTATTAATAAAATGATGTTGGATATAAAGATGACAGCAAGGCAACAAAAGGTCTTTCTTACCAAGAAATCAAGTTCCTCATTTAGATTGTGGTACTTATCCAGTTTGGCTCCCAGTAAGACAGGTGCATCTATGGCATCCTTGGCTTCATCTGAATTGAAATCTGTGACCTGAGATTAAATACATTTGTGCTCATTTTCAATACTTACACAATCCTTGAAACATTTGGCAATAGGTATGTCATTACTTAAAAAAAAATTAAGTCAGAAGCTGGGCGTGGTGGTGCACGCTTGTAATCCCAGTATTTGGGAGGGTGAGATAGGAGGATCACAGGTTCAAGGACAGCCTTAGAAAGTAGTGAGACTCTCATCAACCTAGTGAGACCCTGTTTCCAAATAAGAAATAAAATTGGGCTGGGGGTGTAGCTTAAAGGTAGAATGCCTCTGGGTTCAATCCCCAGTGCCACAAAAAAAAAAAAAAAAAAAAAAGTCATGCTAGGTGTGGTGGTGCACACCTATAATCCTAGTACTTGGGAGACGGAGACAGGAGAATCGCAGTTTCCAGATTAGCCTCAGCAACCTAGCAAGACCCAGTTTCAAAATGAAAAATAAAAAGGGCTGGGGGTGTAGCTCAGAAATAGAATGTCTCTAGGTTCAACCTCCAGTACCAAACAAACTCACTCTCTCTCTCTCTCTCTCTCTCTCTCTCTCTCTCTCTCTCTCTCACACACACACACACACACACACACAAATCAGAGAGATGATGCAGTGATGGGTGCTAGAACCACAGAGTATAAAACTTACAGCTAGAGCCAGGTATGGTGGCGCATCCCTGTAATCTCAGAATTTGGGAGGCTGAGACGGAGGATTGCAGGTTCTCAGCCAGCCTCAGCAACTTAGTGAGGATGTCTGCAACTTAGTGAGACCCTGATTCAAAAAACAAAAAAAATAGAAAATAAAATAGAGCTGGGGTGTAGCTCAGAGGTAGAATGCCCCTGTGTTCAATCCCCAGTACCACAAACAAACAAACACCCTGAAACTTATAGCTAGAAGACTTCAACAAATTTATTGAGAATATAAATATATTGAATTGTATTTTTGTATGTTAAAGGCAATGCATAATGTTAAACTCACCTCAATAATGTGATCTTGAAATGCTTTTTCATTAGAAATTAACTCTTTAAGGGCTGTAATTTTGTCTCTATGCTGCAGTAGCTAAGGAAAAAGCATTTTATATTTCAGAGAAGAAGAAATAAAACTATATTCTATCACATTTATGATAAAATCATCAAGACATGCACAATTCAAAAGACATTCTGTTTTTACAGCTCTTCTGAGGAAAAGAGATCACACAGCAGGTCTTAAGACTGCTAAGCTCAAAAAGTCATCTGGACCACAGACTGGGAGGGTTTCCACAGTGCCCTGATAGTCATGGCTCACTGTGCTTAACTTACTTGTTCAGAGCATTTTCTTTCTTTCTGGGGACTGAAATTTTGGAATGGGCTAGGCAGAGGGTACGTGCCTATGTGAACAGCTCCCAAGGCAGGATGGGGAGGGCATGGGTCTTTAAAGAACTTCCCTGGTAGCACTTCACACCTGTCATCCCAACTTATTGTCGGGGGAATGCAGTGTATCCTGTGGGACCTGTGAAGTGCCCCTGGAAGCCTCAGTCTCATTTCTTCCTGGCTATCCCTGAGCTGATTTTGCTTTGTAGACTTTTGCTGTAATAATCACAAGTGTGACTAAAACTAGACTATCTGCTGAGTTCTGAGTCCCTTGGGAAATCATTAAATCTGGGGGTACCCTTGGGGGGCTCATGGTAATACTCAATTGTTGTTATAGTCTAGTCATTAATGTGTGTGTGTGTGTGTGTGTGTGTGTGTGTTTGTGTGTGTTTTGTTGGGCATTCTATCTCCAAGCCATACCCCAAGTCCTATTTTATTTTGAAACAGAGTCTAAGTTGCTGAGAACCTCACCAAATTGCTGAGGCTAGCTTTGAATCTGTAATCCTGCCATCTCAGCCTCCCAAGAACTGGGATTACAGATGTGCACCACCATGCCCAGCTAAAATTGTGTGTGTGTGTGTGTGTGTGTGTTTTGCTGGAGATTGAACCCAGGGGCATTCTACCTCTGATTATACCCCAGCATTATTTTATTCTTTCATTTGGAAATAGGGTCTCACTAAGTTGCTGAAGATGGCTTTGAACCTGTGATCTTCCTGTCTCAGCCTCCCAAGTGCTGGGATTACAAACATATACCACCACACCCAGTTAAAGTCATCATTATTATTATTATTATTATTATTATTATTATTATTATTATTAGTGGTAGTGGGGCTTGCACTCAGGGGCATTCTACCTCTAAGTTACAGCCCCAGCCCTATTTTATTTTTATTTTGAAACAGAGTCTCACTAGGTTGATAAGAGTCTCACTGCTTACTGAGGCTGTCTTCCAACCTGCAATCCTCCACCACAGATTGAGATTACAAGCATGCACCACCACGCCTGGCTTAAAATTATTTTTTAAAGGAAAAAAAATGGAGTTGGAGGTATAGTTCAGGGGCAGAATGTATGCCTAACATGCACAAGGTTCTGTATTCAATCCTCAGTGTTCCCTGAAAAAGGCAATTTTTTATAGTTACCTCTTTGTTTAATTGTTCCTTCAGTATAATAATAAGAAATCTTAGCCGGGCGTGGTGGCGCATGCTTGTAATCCCAGCATTCGGGAGGCTGAGACCAGCCTCAGCTACCTAGTGAGGCACTCTGCAACTTAGGTAGACCCTGTTTCAAAATAAAGAATAAAAAATAGGGCTGGGGGTATAGCTCGGAGGTAGAATGCCCCTGAGTTCAATCCCCAGTACCACAAAAAAAAAAAAAAAAAGAAATCTTAATATTTAATATCCAAACTCTCCAAATATTACATTTTTATTATGAGACATTTCCACTATTTAAAACAGAGAAAAAAACTTTAGTGAGTCCCCATGTAACCAACACTTAGCTTCAACAATTCACAGCTAACACTCCTCTCTTCTAGCCACCCAAGATGCCAAAAGGAAAGGCGGCCAAGGGAAGAAGGGGCCCCAGCTCCCGATGTCAGGAAGAAGCAGGAGGCCAAGAAGGTGGGAAACCCCATTCCAGAAAAGGCCTAAGGATTTTGATTGCATGTGTATATATGTGCGTGCATGTGTGTTTTACTGGGGAATGAACCCAGCTGCAATCTACCTCTGAGCTATACCTCCAACCCTTTTTATTTTGAAACAGGGTCTTGCTATGTTGCTGAGAGTCTTGCTACATGGCTGAGGCTGTCCTCAAACCTGTGATCCTCCTGTCTCCACCTCCCAAGTACTAGATTAGAGACATGAGCCACCATGCCTGGCTAAATTTGGTCTTTTCAGTGTTTCTATTATTCCAAGTAATGATGTCTGAAATCACTATAGGAATATCAAACTATTCTTTAGAAGTCAATAGCACCATGCAAAAATGAAAATATAATCATACCAATTTTTATAGAGTAATGATATTTTCCAATGTAGACGTAATTATAAAAACAAGTCAAATATTGAATATTGTATCAACTTAGTGAGGGCCATAGTAAAGCTAATCTGGTTCCACAAATAATTCTTAAATAAATCTCAATTTTACAAGTGACTTCTCTGTGACCCTTTTCTTAAGCCATTTTTTTTTCACCAAATGATACAATTTTTAGAGTGAAAAACATAGTACCTCTTTATCTAAATCTTTCTTTTTAAGATGAAAGCTCTTCAGTTTTTGCAGCATTATGTCACTAACTTTCTCACTCTCTTGGAGATGTTCAGCATCAGGATTGGTGATGTCCTAAGGGTAATAGTTTGGAAAACCAGGTTAAAATTTTTTTTAATAAGCTAAAAGGAAGAAGGAAAAAAATGTGAATGAAACAAAGCTCCCTTCCAAAATATGTGGCCAAACCAAAGGAGATAAAACCATATTGAACCCCATTCTTCAAATATTCTTCATAAGCTGGGCATGGTGGTGCACACCTGTAATCCCAGGACTTGGAAGGCTGAGACAGGAGGATCACAGGTTCAAGGACAGTCTCAGCAAGTAGTGAGACTCCCATCAACGTAGCAAGACCCTGTTTCAAAATAAAAATTAAAAAAAAAAAAGATCTGGGGGTATAGCTCGGAGGTAGAATGCCCCTGGGTTCAAACCCCAGTACCACAAAAACAAAACCAAAAACACATACTCTTTATAAGACACCTCATAAAGCATTAACCTGGAAAGACCCCATATCATTCATGTTTGTACATATGCTGTTACTGGCACAGATAAGTATTACTGCCAAGGAGCTAACACTCATCTGTAATGACTATACACACTTAGAAATTCATGCACACATTACCCCTTAGTCCGATCAGTTCATAGATCCCAATTTTAGACACACCTGACACTAGGCATTGAACAACACTGAAACTCAAGACACTGCAAGGGTACCCAGCATGAAAATAACTATACCAAAATGATCTAGGGGTCAAAAATGCATGGGTTATGTGTATCTGAGGTATGTCCCATGTGGTTAACGTGGGAAACTCGGGACAAAAAACCTCTCAATTATACTAAGGTTTGTTTTGTTTTTCTGAGTTAAAAAGAAGGCTAAAAAGATAAAGAATGGTATAAGGGTCAAATAAGATAATCCATAAGAATCAAGTAGAATAAATGTAAATGCCTCCAAGAACATTTCAAGAAGTCAGCAAATACTTGCTGAGAGCCCAATAAAAGCTAAACTCTGAATTTTTTGTTATGTTTTATGGTGCTGGGGATTGAACCCAGGGGCATCCTACCTCCCGGCTATACCCGCAGCCCTATTTTATTCTTTTATTTGGAAACAGGGTCTCACTAAGTTGCTGAGAGCCTTGCTAATTTGCTGAGGCTGGCCATGAACCTGCAATCCTCCTGTTTTAGCCTCTCAATTACGGAAATTACAGGTGTACACCACCACACCTGGCTATTAGCTGAACTCTGTATTAGGTACTGGACATACAACATCCCAAGTCTCTGATCTTGAAGGGTAATATTTCTGGTGGGGGTGAGAGACATAGACTTAGGAAAACATTGCCTTTGGGATGGGATGTGATCTACTACGAAAGCTGATAACACAATCTACCACTGCGAGGTCTAGCAGTGAAGAAGGAGCCAGCAAGTAAGACTGAAAAAGAACAGCAGCTACCATGAGACAGGAGAAATCCAAACAAATATGGTAAATAAGCAGCTGGGCATGGTGGCACACACCTGTAATCCCAGTACTTGGGAGGCTAAGAAAGGAGGATCACAGGTTCTAAGCCAGCCTCAGCAACTTAGCAAGACCCCCGGCAGCCTAGTGAGACCCTGTTACAAAATAAAAAATTAAAAAGGCCTGGGGGTTTATCTTGGAGGTTGAGCACCCCTTGGTTCAATATCTAATACTAAACAAACAAACAAAAAAACTACATACATATGTAGTTACTATATATAGTAAGAAATTATTTGAAAGGGTGAGGTAAAAATGATTTTATCAAGGAAGAATCAGTGTCACTTTTAAATTCTAATCTAGCTGGGTATGATGGCGCATTCTTGTAATACTAGTACTTGGGAGGCTGAGATAAGAGGATCAAGGTTCGAGGACAGCTTCAGCAAGTAGTGAGATTCTCAGCAACCTAGCGAGATTAAAACAGAAAATAAAAAAAAGGCTGGGGGTGTAGCTTGGAGGTAGAATGCCCCTGGGTTCAATCCCCAGTACTGCCAAAATAAATAAATAAATAAATTAAAAATAAATATAAGTTTGAATCTTTAAAAACAAAGCTATATGTAGTGGGGCTACCACTTTGTGATCTATACATAAAATGTTTACCCCAGTTTCTGGTACTCCGGCAAATTTTAGTTAAAACAACACAGAAATAGAGTTTGTCTTAGATCAAGGACATGGCAAACCTATATCTCCAAATTTCAGCTCTGATGAATGCACTTAAGATAAAAGAAATGTACAATAATGGAAGGGAAGAGAAAGAGCTAATGAAAATGTGTCAAGTACATCTCCTTTAGTATGTTTTCTTATTGCATGTAGTGCTTCTCAAGACAGGAGCAAGTATCATTTCCCCTGTTTTAGATGAGAAAACTAAGGCTGAGAAAGGTTATTTGGGCCAAGATACACAGCCAGGAATTGGTTTGAGTTCATTTGACACTTCAATCATTTTCCATTCTAGTAATATACACAGTTCCCCTTGCCCAAAAGCTGTTTTGTAGATTAAGTAAACAGCTCATTAATGTGAACAATCACTAATCACTAGAAGATTGGCCCAAAGTATAAGACTATCGGTCTGAAATGCTGAAGTACTAAATGAAGGGGTTCATTTCATATCTTTACTTTTTCTCTTTTCATATTATTATCTTTTATTTATTTATTTGCAGTACTGGGGATTGAACTCAGAGGCATTCTACCTCCGAGCTATACCCCCATCCCTATTTTTTTCTTCTTTATTTTGAAACAGAGTGTCACTAAGTTGCGGAGTGCCTCACTAGCTGAGGCTGGCTGCGAACCCAGATCCTCAAGTCTCAGCCGCCCGAATGCTGGGATTACAAGCGTGCGCCACCATGCCTGGCTTATTATCTTTTATGTTATTTCATGTAGACTTGTGGGAACTAGGTGATTAAGAAAGATAAAGAGTAAGCAGTAGGAGAAAGGTAGGGTTGATTGATTGGTTTAGAGCCCTATGTTTTTGTCTTCTTTTTTCTCCTTCCATAACTTAAATTTTTTATTGCCTTTCCTGGTCTAGTTCAACCCCAGTGTTTCTTCCCCCCGCCACAAAATCTGATTTTTGTTTTTACCTGACATGTGAGCAGTCCTACCACCAAAGCCAGAAGACTCTGGATTTTGGAGGACAGCTGAGGAGTTTTCTTCACATCTAGGGCACTCAGGCTCTCTTCTTCACAAGGCGAGCAATTCAGGAACAAATTAGAACATATCATCTTTGTACCCTACGTGGACACAATTTAAATTTGCAACAAGAAAGACAAAGAACCTGAATTACCTTTTAAGAAAATGTCAAATAAAATACCAGTCTTAAAAACTTTGAGCAGTAGTTCTCAAACTTTTCCTTGGGAGATTTTTTTTTTTTTTTTTTTTTTTTTTTGTGGCTCTGGGGGTTGAACCCAGAGGCATTCTACCTTTGAGCTACACCCTCAGCCTGATTTTATTTCTTATTTGGAAACAAGGTCTCGCTAGGTTGAAGAGAGTCTCACTGCTTGCTGAGGCTGTCCTCGAACCTGTGATCCTCCTGTCTCAGCCTCCCAAGTACTGGGATTACAGGCGCACGCCACCATGCTCGACCTCCTTGGGAGACTTTTATACTTTTTGTGTGTGTGTGATACCGGGGATTGAATCCAGAGGCATTCTACCTCCAAGCTACACCCCCAGTCCTATTTTTTATTCTTTATTTTGACAGGGTTCCACTAAATTGCGGAGGGCTTCACTAAGTACCTGAGGCTGGCCGCAAACCCGGATCCTCCAGTTTCAGACTCCCAAGTACTGGGATTACAAGCGTGTGCCACCATGCCCAGCTGACTTTATTTATTTATTTATTCATTCATTCATTCATTCATTCATTCATTCATTTATTTATTTATTGGTACTGGGGATTGAACTCAGGGGCTTTCTACCTTCGAGCTATACCCCAGCCCTATTTTTTATTCTTTATTTTGAAACCGAGTCTCACTTAGTGGGGAGTGCCTCACTAGGTAGCTGAGGCTGGCCGTGAACCCGGATCCTCCAGTCTCAGCCTCCCGAATGCTGGGATTACAAGCGTGCACCACCACGCCCGGCTTCCCAGCTGACTTTAATACTCTTAAAGATTACTGAGGACCCCCAAAATGCTTTGTTCATGTAAGTTATAGCTATTAATATTTATTCTATTATAAATTATTACAGGATATTTTCAAATACCATTTACTAACTCATTATAATGAATAAATAATAAATCCATTTTGTAGCAACATAAAGAATTCTAATAAAAATTACCATATTTTACAAAACAAAAAATTAAAGGAGTGGCATCATTTTACTTTTTTTTTTGCAGTACTGAGGATGGAACCCAGGGGTATTCTACCTCCAAGCTACACCCCCAGTCCTATTTTTTATTCTTTATTTTTTGAAACAGGGCCTCACTAAGTAGCTGAGGCTGGCCACGGACCCAGATTCTCCGGTCTCAGCCTCCCAAGTACTGGGATTACAAGCGTGCGCCACCACACCCGGCTTGTTTTATACTTTTTGTAAAAATTTGTTTTGTGTGTGTATATGATGCTAGGGATGGAGCCCCAGGCCTTGCACATGTTAGGCAAGCTCTCTATCACTGAGCCACACCCATCCCATTTTGCAATTTTTTTTGGGGGGGGGGTACTGGGGATTGAAGCCAGAGGCATTCTACCTCCATGTTATACCCCCAATCTAATTTTATATCTTATTTGGAAACAGGATCTCACTAAGTTGCAGAGGGCCTCACTAAGTAGCTGAGGCTGGCCATGAACCTGTGAACCTCCTGTCTCAGTCTCCCAAGTACTGGGATTACAAGCGTGCATTACCATGCCCAGCTCTGCAAGTATTTTTAATGCTGTATTAATAAAAGACAGCTGGATTCTCTTATTTGCTTCATACATCCCATCAGCTATGGGAGCAATTACATCATCATATCACATAGCTTTGGAAAAATCTACACTGTGAAAAAATGAGTGGAAAAGGCAGTAATAAGCCAGGCATGATGGCACTTGCTTGTAATCAAGGCTGAGACCGGAGGATCCGGGTTCATGGCCAGCCTCAGCTACTTAGTGAGGCTCTCAGCAACTTAGTGAGACCCTATTTCAAAATAAATAGGGCTGGGGGTGCAGCTCAGAGGTAGAATGCCCTGGGGGTTCAATCCCCAGCATCACACACACACACACACACACACAAAGGTAGTAATATCTTTTTTTTTTTT
>PVLC010006607.1:0-68509 GCA_004027655.1 Graphiurus murinus | reverse complement strand
CATTTATCCAATGAGGATATGAACCCCTAACTGGGGAGTCCTGAAAATTAAATGGGAAATGTATGCCAAGTGCATAGCATAGTATCTGTCACACCCTAGGGGCTCAGATTATAGTAGAGGTGGTGGTGGTATCATTATCAGCAGGTGTGATAGCACATGCCTGTAATCCCAGTACTTACCAGTCTGAGACAGGAGGATCTCAAGTTCAAGACTAGCCTCAGCAACTTAGCAAGACTCTCAACAATCTAGTGAGAACCTATTTCAAAATAAAAAGGGCTGGAGATGTAGCTCAGAGGTAGAATGTCCCTGGGTTCAATCCTCAGTACCAAAAAACAATAAAAATAGAAATAATGATAGTAATGATGATGTCACTTTTGTAACAACAGTAATAGTAAGTCATCTTGAGAAATTGCATTCTTATGCCATATATATGACTTTGCTGGAACATTCAGAAATCCTCCAAAACCAGTATTTGAAACACACACATATGCCTACTGCTGCTTTTAAAGTCTGGCTTAGTTGGCTTGGGCTGAAATCACAAATTTAAGACCCTAGACTAGGGTCTTAAACAGCAGAAATTCGCTTCTCAGTTCTGCAGGCGGGAGCCTGAGAGGAGGGAGCGCACATGGCTGGTTTCTGGTGCGGCATTTTCCAGCAGATGGCTGCTTCTCCTAAGAGCCTTGCACAAGTGGTGGGGGCAGGGAGAGAAAGCAAAAGCTTTCTGTGGCCTCCTCTAATGAGGGCACTGATCCCATCAGGATTCCACTTTCATGACTTCCCAAAGATGATTAGGGTTCCAGCATAGTGAATTTGGGGGACACAAATATTCAGTCCATAGCAGAGTCACACTTTGTGTGTATCACTGGAGATTGAACCCCGGGGTGTTCTACCTTTGAGCTATGCCTCCAGCCCTATTTTGATTTTTATTGTGAAACAGGGCCTCACTGAGTTCCTGAGGCAAATCTTGAACCTGCGATTTTCCTGTCTCAGCCTCCCAAGTACTGGGATTACAGGCATGCGCCACCATACTCTGCTGGGGGTTTTTGTTTGTTTGTTGTTTTTACCTAAACAATTCCAAATTCCCCTCAAAGGTACATATTGGCTATCACAGAGAATACTCACAATAAAATATTGCCAGCCTTAACTGCATTAAGAGGGTGCTTAAAGGGTCTAAACAGCCACATTTATTAAGCATCAGCCTCTCGGGGTATCTCCATTGAAGGCAGTGCTCTTCTGGGTTTGTGAGCCCTGAGACGTCTGTTTTAAACCATTACTTTTGGTCATGCTTTATGCTCTGATACCATGCATTATTTCTTGGCAGTTGTTGTTCTTCCAGTCCTTATAAATGTGATCAATTGCATTTTGCTTGCAGTGAAGTCTATAAAAATCTTCAAGCTACATTCTGTATCTGGATACTTGGTATTGCCTCTGATTTGTTTTCTTAAAAGCATTAGTCAAGCTCTAAATTCATTTAACATCTAATAAATCTTTTATAGCATCTATTGCTTTTGCAATTTGTTCTACCAGGCTTATACTATTGCCTATTGTAAAGCAAACTTTCAAGCACTCAATGTTATCTGTGAGGGTGAGCACACCGAGGTGCTAGCTCCTGAGTACATTTAGTTACAGATCACACATTTTTACCTCTTCACCCTTTTGTTTTTCACTTGCATATTTCCCCTTGTTGAATTTTTTATTTCACATTCATGCATGCATCTTTTTCTTTGTTTTTGTTTGTTTTTTTGCAGTGTGTGTGTGTGTGTGTGTGTGTGTGGTATACTGGGGTGTCCAGGTTAACATTCTCACTACTATAATCCAAAATGACTGACCACACAACTTAGAAGAAGGAAAGTTTATTTTCTGGAGATTCCAGGTTCAGTCCCTGTGAGGCAAGGGTCTGAAGCTCAGGACATGGTGGAGGAAGCAGAGAGAGGGAGAGCACCAGGCTCCCACATCCCAGAGGCCAGAAGCAGAGAGTGAGCGAGCGAGCAGGCAAGGGGCTTCAGAGACACAAGCACAGTCCCTCAGCCACGTTCCCAGGGACCCGCCTTCTCCAGTCACAGCCCAGCGACTCAGGTGACCGCCCAGATCGTAATGGATTTATCCACGGATGAGATTTCAACCCTCATGACTTGCCTCTGTCAACTCTGAGCTCTTCCGGGGACATTCTGTATCTTATCAGAGCATGGGGATTGAACCTGGAGCTACTCTACCTCCAAGCTGCACCTCCAGTCCTATTTTATTTTGAAACAATGTCTCACTAAATTGCCGAGGCAGGCCTGGAATTTGCAATCCTTCTGTCTCAGTCTCCCAAGTAACTGGGATTACAGGGGTGCTCCACCAGGCCTAGCTTTCTTTCAATTATCTGGAAACATTCAAAGCAAAGTGGTAGCTTGTGACTTACAAGAACGTTTTATTCTGATAATTGGCTATGAAATCATTCTAATAAAAAGTGACAGGCAATTCAGGTATCCACTTTGATGACAACTTTGAGCTCACAGTCCTTGACTGTACAGAAATCACAGTTTGAAGTGTTTTTTTTCTGGTGTAGTTACTATGACCTAACATACAGATTGGACATATCTCCCCTGTCATATAGGATACACTGAGGATCAGAATATGTCCTTACCCACTACAGGGGCTTTAAAGTGCTAAATATTTCTTTTTGTACCACTACTAAAAAAATTGTTATGTTTTGGCACAATGTGGTGGCACGCACTTGTAATCCCAGTACTTAGAGACCAACAGAACCGCAAATTCCAGGCCAACCTCAGCAAGTTAGTGAGACCCTGTCTCAAAATAAAAATATAAGAAAGGTTGGGGATGTAACTCAGCCGTAGAATGTTCCTAGGTTCAATCCCTAGCATTGCAAAAAGAAATATATAGTGGTGGCACACGCTTGTAATCCCAGTACTTGGGAGGCTGAGATCCAGATTAGCAACCAGCCTCAGCTGCTCAGTGAGGCCCTCCACAACTTAGTGAGACCCTGTTTCAAAATAAAGAATAAAAAATAGGGCTGAGGGTGTAGCTCAGAGGTAGAATGCCCCTAGGTTCAATTCCTAGTACCACAAAAAGAAAAAGAAATATATATATATGTATTATATATATTATATATTAAGAACATTTTATATATATAGTTATTTATTCAGAAAAGTCATATTTAGCCAACGTATGTAATTTTCCTTCTTAAAAACAGAATATTTTAAGCTGGGCATAGTGGCACACACTTGTAATCCCAGTATTTGGGATTGAAACAGGAGGGTTGTAGGTTCGTGGCCAGCCTCCGCAACCTCATGAGACCCTCTGCAACTTAGTGAGACCCTGTTTCAAAAAAACATAAAAAATAAAAAAATAGAGCTGGGGTGTAGCTCAGAGATAGAATGCCCCTGAGTTCAATCCTCAGTACCAAAAATATACATATATGTATATATGTATATTATATATATATTATAATTTAAAATGCCATAATGAATGAGAAACACCATTGCTAATAGAATTTACACAGGACACTAAATTGAAATCAGGAGACATAGACACACATAGCTTGTTTTGAATGGCAATCTCTGAATTCAGTTTCCTCATCTATATTTCATTTACACACTTTTATTTAGGTATTTACTTCAATCTTATTCCAGAAAAAGATTTAAGGTAGCTTCCAAGGAAGTTTGAAATACAAGATAGAGTAAGTGGGGGCAGGGGAGGAAGATAGTGTCAAGGCATAAATCGGAGCCTGGAATGGGCCTAAAAGTCATCACGAGCTTTAGCATATTGTGTGTGTGTGTGTGTGTGTGTGTGTGTGTGTGTTACTGGGGATTGAACTCAGGGACATTCTACCTCTGAGCTATACCCCCAGACTTATTTTTAATTCTTTATTTTGAAATAGAGTCTCCCTAAGTTGCGGAGGGCCTCACTAAGTAGCTGAGACTGGCCATGACCGCGGATCCTCCTGTCTCAGCCTCCCAAGTACTGAGATTACAAGCGCATACCACCATGCCCAATGAGTCTTAGCATCTTAATAGTATGCCTGCCGCTTTAAGGGCCACGAATTTGACTTGAGCTTCCTGATAACCAAAGTGGAAAAGACGACCTGAGGCAGTTAGTTGCACAGCTACTGTGCCTGAAGATGTATTGAATCTGTCTCTGAGGAGTTCCCCACTCCTTAGAGGGACACTTAGCCCTATAAACAGCATCCTTACAACAAGCTGTGAAACACAAGAATGGCATAGAACTTGTAAAAAAGAATCACCAGTGTGGGCTGCTGAAAGCTCACTGACATAAAATTGGTATTTATTGAATGAGTTGTACACAGAGGGAGGATTCGCCCTGCCACCTGGCCCTCTGCGAGGCTGGCTTCCATTAAACCTCCAGCTGCCCCTCTCCTACACCACCCCCAGACATGACTTTGGTTGACTGTAACCTGGTGGAGCTCAGCCTGTACCTCCTCGGGTACCGTACACAGGCCTCCCATCTGTGCCCCAGGGAGCTCCAGGAGCTTGGGCGACCTCTCATTCTATTCTGAGATTCTCAGAGGCATGTGCAATGTAACCGTTGGGCCTTTGTTTCCACTAGACTTTTAGGGTTTGTGTCTAGTCTTAGGAATTTTCCATCTCCTGCTTCAGTGGTGGTCATCAATTCTTCTATTTCTTCTTGCCTTCTGTTGCTTTTACTTCATAATTAGCTGTGCTTCTGAACTACACAAAGTAATTAAGACTGTTCAATATCAGCAGAGGAGGTGGGCTCTGGCTAGGGCCTCCCCAGCCCAGCAAACTGGGTGGACTCTTTGACAACTCTGTTTACTCCATAGCTCTTTTCTTTTCCTTTACTGCTTTTTGTACTAATTAAATTCATTCACAGCTGCAGCTGCATGCTGGAGAATTAAAACTACCACAAAGCCAACCTCTGCAAAGATCCCTTGCTGTTTCACTAAATTCTGCCTGGGGTTAATTTTCTGACAAACCTCCCTTGCCAGCACCAGGCTGCAGCAGGGTTCAGAGCAGGGATCTGGAACCAACCAGCTGCCCTCGCGTCCCAGCTCTGCCCCTGACCAACAACGTGCCTTTGGGCAAGTTACCTCACCTCTTGACACCTGCTTCTTGGTCTCTAAAGTTTGGATAATAAGCCAGGCATGGTGGTACACACCTGTAATCCCAGTACTTGAAAAGCTGAGACAGGTTTGAGGCCAGCCTCAGCAACTTAGCGAGACCTTGTTTCTAAATAAAAAAGTAAAATGGGGCTGGGGGTGTAGCTTGGAGGTAGAATGCCCCTCGGTTCAATCCTCAGCACCATACATACATACACAAATAAATAAATATTGCTAAGGACATGCCTATTATCTGAGTACTTGGGAAGCTGAGACAGGAGGATCACAGGCTGGAGGCCAGCATACAGTAACTTATTGAGATCTTGTTTCAAAATAAAAAATAAAAAGTGCTGTGGATGTAACTCAGAGGTAGAACACCCCAGGTTCAATCCCCAGTACCAAAACAAAATAATAATAACAATAATAAGAAGAAGAACAACAACAACAATAATAAATAGGTTAGTGCCTCAAATTTCAGTGAAGGATTTTAGGGTGAACGCTTGGTTGTTTTGGAACCTCCTTTCAGTACATTTGTTTACCTTCCCTTGAAGGACAATAGCATTGGTGTTATTATTTGAAGGATGAGGTATAAATAGAGTAAAGCTGAGGCAAAATAAAAGTAAAAAAGGTGGGGCGTGGTGGCACACACCTTTGTAATGCCAGTACTTGGGAAGTTGAGATGAGAGGATCCGGGTTCACCATCTGCTTCAGCAACTTTGAAAGGCCCTGCACAACCTAGCAAGACCCTGTTTCAAAATGAAAAAGAAAATAGGGCTGAGATTGTAGCTCAGAGGTAGAATGCCCCTGGGTTCAATCCCCAGTACCACAGCGACAACAATGGGGGCATGCGTGGTTCTGAATGAGCACAGGTAATCCCTTAGCACCAGTGCTCTCGGACTTTCATTGTGACGGACCTGAGAATCCTGTGGAAATGCAGGTTCTGACTCCAGGTTCCTGTGAGGACATCATTGCACCTCTGTTGTAGAGCAGAACATTCTTTTTTTTTTTTTTTTTTTGCAGTACTAGGGATTGAACCCAGGGGCATTCTACCTCCGAGCTACACCCCCAGTCTTATTTTTTTATTCTTTATTTTGAAACAGGGTCTCACTAAGTGGAAGGCCTCACTAAATAGCTGAGGCTGGCCGCTGGCTACTGGCTGCAAACCCAGATCCTCCTGTCTCAGCCTCCCAAGTACCGGGATTACAAGCATGCACCGCCACGCCCTGCTGAGCAGAACATTCTGAGTTCCCTTCTGAGTGTGTGTGTGTGTGTGTGTGTGTGTGTGTGTGTGTGTGTGTGTGTCAGGGTCTTGCTAAGTTGTCCAGACCTGGCCTCAAACTTGCGATCCTCCTGCCTCAGCCTTCCAAGTAGCTGGGACTAAGGACCAAAGGTGTGCGCTCCGTACCCAACTTTGGCTTTTTTTGTTCACTCTCTGGAGATGTAGTCAGTTGAAATTTGAAAAGCACCTTACAGTTTTACATCTGTGTCATAGGACTGTGAGACTGAAGGTAAACACCTGCCAGCCCCACTGCTACCACAAAAAGCTCCAACATATTTCTTTTTCTTCTCTTAGAAACCTCAGGAAGGAGCCAGGTACAATGGCACATGCCTGTAATCCCAGTACTTGAGAGGCTGAAACAGGAGGATCGCAGGTTCAAGGCCAGCCTCAGCAACTTAGCAAGACCCTGTTTCAAAATTAAAATAAAATAGGGCTGGGGATGTAACACCCCTGGGTTCAGTCCTCAGTACTGCAGAAAGGAAGAAGGAAGGGAGGGAGGGAAGAGAAATGGGGCAGAGAGAGAGGCAGACACACACAAACACACACACACACACACACACACACACCCCTCAGAGGGTGCGTGCCATCTTGGGATCCGGGGCCCATGGCTTGCTCTCGGGGCTGTGCAGCCCTCTGGCCCTGGATCCTCGCCCGTGTGTTCCCAGGTGTCTGGAGGGTTGCCCAGACACTCCGCAGCAAGCTTTCCCTGCAGCAGTTTTCTCCAGTTTCTGGAAATTCCATATCCTTCTCCTAAGACATCGCCTGTGCCACATGTTCTCTCCTCTGGTCTCTGCACCAGCTCTGCAGTTCACATTCTCACCCTGGCCTCTGGTCTTTAATTTTTTATTTTTCCATTTCCCATCTCTAAACATCTCTCCCCGCTTCCGGGTAAGTTCCTCGGCGGCATCGTCCGCTCCTAATTCTTCTTTGACTGCTCTAATCTGTGGTTGCGTGTGTCCAATGAGTCTGATTTTTTTTTTCAACAATTATCTTTCTTATCCCAGAAGTTTTCTAGAAGATTTTTCAAAATCTGCCAGTTCATTTGTAATAGTTTCTTGCTCTGTGCTTATTTTTGAAACTGCATGCTATGTCTTTAAAATATTTTATGCCTGATGTTCAAAACCTATTTCTGGTAGCCTTAACTCTGCAGCTCCTGGGGAACCTGAACTTGCTGTGTCTCAGGTCTGCTGGCTCACAGTGATCGGCCAAACCAGATGCCACCCCAGACTTTGGGGTCAAGGTGTTATCAGGGTCAATACCTGTGTAGGGCAGAGGGAGACCACCCCACCATGCAGGCACACCAAGATTCAGCCCCGCTGGCGGGGCTCCATGGAGCACCCCCCTAACCTCGAGGCTCCTGTGTTGGACCAAAATGGCAGGCTGCCCTGGCTGGGCCCTGGCTGACCCGGACTCAGCCGCAGCTGGGCAGGAAGGCCACCGAGGAATCCGAGCTCACTGCTCTCCAGTGTGCATTCGCCCTACTCAGCTGTCTCCTGGGCCGCTGCCCCCCCCCTCTGCCCCCATCTCTGGCAGGCCTTGGCAGGCCTGGAGCCTGTTCAGGGAATCTGACCTCCAGAGAGTTCTGTCTGGGATTGGAAGGGGTGGGGGCTCCCCTCGGGGCCCTGGCAGCCCCTCCCCCTCCTCACTGGCCTGCTGAGGGTGTCTCTCCTCCTGCTGCTGGGATCACCCGCTCCACCATCCGGCCACCCCTTCCCCCGCCCGGGCTTGTTTGGGGGCAGCTGGTGGCTGGTCTGTGACACCAGGCACCAGTGACAAGGCCCCAGCGGCCCCTCTGCTTCTCGCCCTAGTCACCACCTTCCGTGCTCGTGGTAAGGCACTTCCTGGTATGTTTTACAAAGTAATTTCTTTGTTTGTTTGTTTTGGTTTGGTTTGGTTTTGGTTGTTGTTGTTATTAGGGATCGAACCCAGGAGCATTCTACCTCCAAGCTAGACTCCCAGTCCTCTTTATTTTTTATTTTGAAACAAGGTCTCACTAAGTCACCCAGGCTGGCCTCAGACCTGCGATCCTCCTATCTCAGCCTCCACAAGCACCAGGATTACAGGCAAGCACAGCCCTACCTGGCCACAGAGTTATTTCATTTTTAATGATGATGTTATTTATAGCTCTTCACTGTAACTTGTAGCAAGTGGAATTAGGAGTGTCTGTGTTTGCATTTACACATACTCTGTATTATCTCAGTACTGAGAATTGCTGGAAACACCACAGAGGAATGTTTGCTCCTTAAAAGCCTGATTTGTTTTCTGAAGCTTAAGAAAAGCAGTAGAACTTCATGTTTATATTCACTTAAATGTAGCCATTCTTATGTTCTTGTTTGACTTCAACACTATTTGAAGTCAAAATAAACTGTATTAACTGACACTTATAAACCACTATCTCAAAACATACTAACATAGGAATTCAAGGAAAGTTTTAATTGTTTATTTATTTAGTCATTCTAAAACAAAGCAATCCATACTTTGAGACTGGCTTAATTTCTTCCTGTCTTTCTGTTCTTTTTGCTTATCTCTCTCCCCCCCCCCCCATTGTTGGGGTGATCTATAAACATAGCCAGAGGCACGTTAAGGATTACAGATAATTTAACCTTTCAAAAACATTAAGTGAAACAAGACTTTACACTGAAGTATTAATTCGATGCTATATTAAATTGTCACTTCAAGTCTCTCTAAAAAAAAAAAAAATGAATGAAATGTGATAATAACAGCAATTTCCAAAAGCCAGAGCTCAGGTTCACACTATCATGCAGAGATATAAATATTTATCCGTTGCAGCACATCACTTAGAATCCTCTCTGCTAAAACCTTCAGTCAGCTGTGAATCTTTTAATGGTATTTCATTTTGCATGAGAAGAGCAGCAAATCAGGGATTCATAATACTCATTATTCTCCGTGACTGCATAAATGCAAAGGGACCGAGATTGTGTGGCTGTTACATTTTATGTTTCCAAAGTCTGCTTTCAAAGTTGGACGTGGTGGTACACACTTGTAATCCCAGTACTTGGGAGGCTGAGACCGGAGGATCTGGGTTCACAACCAGCCTGAGATACTTAGTGAGGCCCTCCACAACTTAGTGAGACCCTGTTTCAAAATAAAGAATAAAAAATAGGACAAAGGGTGTAGCTCGGAGGGAAGTAGAATGCCCCTGGGTTCAATCCCCAGTACCACAAAAAAAAAAAACACCTGTAGGTGGGGAAGGATTGCCTGTCAGCCAGTCAGCCACAAGACAGTGGTTGGAAGTGAAAGAATTATTGGTACCTTTCTTAAAGAGTCGCCCTAAGGATTAAATGGTTACTTCTTCATTCTTATAATCTGCAAATTGCATGTAGAAGGGAAGAAGAAAGATTGTCGGGGGCCAGCCCTCGAGGCAGCGGGGTCGGGGGTCCCTCGTTAGGTGTGGAAATGAGACGAGGTCTCAAGAATACGCTCACACCCAATGCAGTGTTGAAGCGCATCTGTTTATTCCAAATAGAAGCCGTTTCTTATACTATCTTTTACAATGAGGTATACAGAACAGGAATTTTTACAGACTTGTTTTTCCTAAAAGTTGAGTGGATACATCTTTAACTAGAAAAGCCATTTCCCATGTATTTGATGGGTTTAAGAAAACAGCAAAAGTTACAGAATACAATACATATATAAAAATTCTTTTAGTACAAAAACAGTGTTAAAGGTTAACGACGAAGAAGAGTCTCTGTTCATCTTCATTATTTGCCTAACTCCTGTAAGCAGTATCTTCTTCTCAGGCAGCTAGAGTTAGTTAATGTGTGGTAGAGTTTCAGAGAGACCAGAAAGGGGGGAAGTGGGCAAACTCTCTGTCTTAAAGCTTTCTTTACTCACAGATAAAATAGTAGACCTAAGTTTCTTTGGTTTAACTATATTGTTTCTAACTTGTGCTGATAGTAACTAAGCTTGCAAAGTCCATTTCCTGATGTTTGTAAAAGGTTAATGAATATCTCTGAGGCACTGCTTTTTCAGCTAGTAATGAGGAATCATTATCTATCCAGCCATCTTGTGTTACAATTAATGTGAAAGCAAAACCCAAAGCACCCCAAATTTCCAGAATATAATAATGCAAAGTAGGATATGCCATGAATTCCTTCTTATGGAATTGTCTGCCCTGCAGGACTCTAGCGGACCGAGTCCTATTCAAGGCCCAGCTATTAAGGTGTCGTGGCAAAAGATTTCTTAGACTGTCTTATGATTGAGTCAGGAATGTTAAAAAATAAGTGAATAGATGCTAAGGATGTTTTTAACAGTTAAAAAAAAAGAGAGGTTACTCATGCATGCCAAATAAAATTATTAAAGAAAACTATGATGTTGTGGTGCTCCATATGTTATTAGTTTTAAAGCATTTAGTGATGTTCTTTTGATAATTTATGATGTTTAGGTTCCTAAAAGGAACCTTAAAGCAACAGAACATAGAAATAATTTTTATTGTTCCTTTTATATTTATGAAAATATTACCTCACCTTATACACATACACACAATATGCAGCATTTTTCAACTTTGGAAAATATTTGATAGAGATTCTTTAAAACTAGGAGTTTCCATCATGCTTCTAAAATATAACCATTTCTAGCTGGTGTGGTGGTGCATGCCTGTAATCCCGGTACTTAAGAGACTGAGGCAGGAGGATCACAGGCTCAAGGCCAGCCTCAGCAACTTAGCCAGACCCTATGTCAAACTAAAAAATAAAAAGGTCTGAGGGTGTAGCTTGGAGGTAGAATGTGTCTGGATTCAATCCCCGGTACCAGAAGGATGGAGGAGGGGGAGGGGAGGGAGCCGGGAGGGGAGACAGGGCGCCATTTCTCGGAGAACATTTTAGGAACCCACCGGCGACCCTGCAAGTGTCCCTCCTATCCCCTTACTCTTCCCTCCCTCCCAGGGTCCTGCTCACCCACTCCTTGTTCTTGGTTGAGCCATCTGCAGCCTTATTTCCTTGTCTGCACCTTCTTCAGAACGGGGCATCTTAAAAACAGCCAGTTTCTCCCTTGTTCCTGTGGAGGGCCCCCGCACAGCGCGGCGTCTAAGCAGCATTAAGCCAAAAGACCCCGGCGCAGGGGTGAGACTGGGAAGGGGCTGACAGCGTCGTTGCCACAAGTGATCCTGTCACTTCAAGAAGTCGCCGCTGATCAGTTGTATAAGTTCACACGCACGTGGGAAGCTGGGAAAGTGCTAGGTGTGGATTCTACACAAGTCGTCAAAATCTATACAAATCGTCCAACAGGAGCCTTTATGCTTACTTAGCAACAAATTGGCGCTCCTGGGGCTGTGGTTCACCTCTGCCCGCCTCCTGCCCTGCACATTACCCCGCAGGGAAAGCTCTAGAACATGTAAACTGTGGCCCTCTCCAAGTTCACCCCCAAGTTAGCCATGCAACCACAGTTTTTAGAGGATTAATGGATTAATATCCCCACACAATCATTTCGTGATACCCCTTTCTTCTCTCTCTCTCTCTCTTTTTTTTTTTTTTTTTTTTTTTTTTTTTTTTTTGGTTGGCCATTCGCCTTTTTTTCTCATGTAATATTCTTCATTTATCATGGCCATCATGAGAAAACTCTTGGGCTTACCTTTCATCATAAATCACATTGGAATTTTTTTCTGCTTTCAAAATCTAGGATTTTCACATTTATAACACCCAAAGGTGAGAGTTGTGATTTATTTGTTTGTTTGGTGGTACTAGGGATTGAACCCAGGGGCATTCTGCCTCAGAGCTACACCCCCAGTCCTATATTTTTTGGTTTTGAAACAGGGTCTCATTAGGTTGATGAGGCTGTCCTTGAACCTGCAATCCTCCTGTCTCAGCCTCCCAAGTACTGGGATTACAGGCATGTGCCACCATGCCCGACTGAGTCACAGTATTAATTATAAATATAACAGAGAATATAGGAATCTATGAGAAATATCTTGGGTTGCTTTTTTAAATTTACTCCATTCATATATTTTTCCAACAGTCATTTAGGTGGGTATTTGTTTGTTTGTTTTTACTAAGTCCTGCTAAGTGCTGGAGATTTTACACTGAACAAAATAGATACATTGCTACCTTCCACAGTAGTGGAACTTACACTTGGCAGAGGAGCCTCACTAAATTAATTGAATCCTCTGTGGTTTTGACACTCAAAAGAAAGGTTGTTGGCTAGAAATGATGAGCTTGGAGGAGGAAGAATTGGCCAACAGGTATAAAAAGGATTAAGAGAATAGACAAAGGAAAACCAGGAGAGCATGGTATCTCAGGAGCCAAGGAAGGGCATCAGTCTGGAAGCCTGGGTAGGAAGGTCTCGTGCTCAGGCAAAGCCTGAGAAGCACCCGTCGTATTTAACCACTCGAGGCTTGTTGATGACATTAGTGAGACGTAGAGGGGCAAAATTCAGAGTGTGGCGTGTTCCGGAATGGACGGGAGATAAGGAAGAACCGAAAGTAAGTGTAGACTTTCCAGAAGCTGGGAGACGAGTGGGGGGGGGAATAGATGGAGAAAGATGCAAGGTCAAATAAAAGGGATATTGTTTATTTTTACTTTTGATTAAAAAATTCAAACACACAGAAAATTGATAGCATATACCCACCAGTTAGATTTAACAATTATTAAGATTTTACCATGTTTGCATCATTTTGGGTTTTTGCTGAATTATTTCAAAGTAAGTGACAAAACACACCATTTCTTCTCTAAATAATAAACTTCTCTGAAATATGTCTTATCTCACTAACAAAATTGACAATTAATTCCTAATATCATCAAATACCTTGTAAGTGGCATCCTCAGATGTCCCAAATTACTCTGCAAAGGTTTCTTGAAGCCGTTATCCAACCAGTATCAGACAGGCCTCTGATCTGTGTGCCTACAGTTGGAGTGTTTTGACTTTTGTTTTGCCTTGTGAGAGAATCTTTAGCATGTTTAAACACTGCTGAGAAGCTGCCAGGAGGGAGTTTGAGGATCCTGGGGTGAGAAGGGATGACACCTAAGAATCCAACAGATGGGTCCCAGGAGTCAGAGACTGGTCTTGGGAGGAGCCCCACTGTCTCCGCTCCCCCAGAGTGTGGAGTGGTTCGTGGTGCCCCTGTTCTGCCTCCCTGTAGGACAAGTGGCACAGATACAAGAAGCAAGTCTCTGTTCCCTGCTATAAGGTTGGCACCGCTCACAATGCTGAGGATGTAATCTGCACTCAGTGAGAATCTTAAGTGAATCTATGAATGAATATTAAGAGTAATGAGGAAACTTTAGGATTTGAGGAGAGTCAGAAAAGGTTCAAATTACAAATCACACGTCTGTACTACTTTTTATGCTTCAGGCTCTGTTCTAAGAATTTTGTGATTTATTAATCTGTCACAAAGACCCTGTGCATTAAGTAGTATTACTACACAGTTTTTCAAATGCAGAAATGCAGAGGTTGAATAACTCACCCAAGCTCGCAGAGCTACTGAACAGAACCAGAGCCAGAGCGAGAGGGCTTCTGGAAGTGCGGTGTGACAGTGGCGCCCAGAGCTCAGCCAAGGCCGGGCCGGGACTTACCATCCCCCAGGTTTGGGGCTCACTTCTAGCAGGTTCTGTGTGTAGGAGTCCTTGTCGGTGCCCATTGGTGTTAAGTTTGTGTACAACCTTTGCTGAGTCAGCCGGTGAAGAATCGAAGAGGCCTCTGCATAGACGCCTACATACAGCAATACATCCTTCTGGATTACAGCGGTCCCACCCTGGTCCACAGACCCAGGCGGTGTTCCCTAGGAAGCAACAGTGCTTCTCTCCTCCAGTACCCTACTCCAGAAAGCCACCTAAGGTGTAGAATTTTCTCTTTTGCAAAACTTTGACCCATAAATGCTTTCTAAACCTCTAGTACCAGCTGTATCTTTGCTGTACTGAACACTCCTAGATATGCTTTGATATGATTTGTGGTTTTGCACATATTTATACTCAGAAGTTTGAAGTTCATGTAATGTATAATTTTCATTGAACAGCCCCACAGCGAGCCAGACCTTTGAGAACGAGCACACGTTGACACTTGCTGATGGGGTAGATCAAATTTGGTCTTTTAGGTAGGGAAGTTGTAGAAGGTAATTTTATGGGCGTTTTTCCTCTAAAACAAAAACAAAAGAACTTGTCGATGATGTCCTGTGTAGCACTGAAAGAGTTCCTTTAGTAAATACATCATGAGCATGGTTAATGTCCACCGTGAGCCAGCCTCTCTGTAGCTCTGCAAAGATTTTGATCCAGGAGGCATTTTCTACTGGCAGGACTTCTTAAAAATAGTCTGTGATGGAATAATCCGAGCAGAACAGCTCAAAGAGTTAAGCAACCAATTCCCAAGGAGGGCAGTGGCATGTTTCAGGGGGACCAAGCAATACACATGCGCGCGCGCACACACACACACACACACACACACGCGCGCGCACACACACACACGCATGTTTCAGGGGGACCAAGCAATACACATGCGCGCGCACACACACACACACACACACACACACACACACAACCGCAGAATGTCAGCACAGCCCTATGACATTGACTGTGAGCGGGTCTGGAGCAAAGGCAGAAAGGTCTAACACTCAATTTCTTAACAGAGTTTTGAGTAAAATGTATTGGGAAAGAGCGTGGTTTGGTACACAGCACTGGGTGAGGTATTTTAACTCACTATTGTCTGGCACCCTCACAGCCACCTTCTGTTAAGGATTGTGGTGTTTGTTTTCTGAAAAATAGAACTGAGATGCAAAGTGATTTAGTAACTTGCCCAAGTTAATAAGAGGCAGCCTCAGGATGTGCGCTCATGTCTTCCTGGCTCACAAACTGACCTTTCTGCCTCCCTTCACAATACAGACGCCTGCAGTTGGTGTTAAGGCCCATTGGATTCACCTCTCTCCAGAGGTGGGGAAAAACAGGACTTTTTATTTCTTAGCTCACATATCAGAAATTTTCTTTTCAGCCAAGGACTATTGTGCATTAATTTAATTTATTATGTTTTGAAAGGAAAGAGAAAATGTTCCACACATCTAGTTTCAGATAACAAGCTGAGAATGAAACTCTACTCAGAAATAGATCAAATTAAAATACCTAACTCAATTATTGTCAGTAAGAAAATGAGGGTGCAGAAGTATCTTAAATTAATTTGTCAAAACGCTGGGTGGCAAAAATCAAATTCAGATACTGATGTGCTCATCTTTAATGATCAAAACTAAGCTCTGTGTTGTGGGAGATACTAGGGATTGAACTCAGGGGCACTCCATGTCTGAGCTGCACCCCCAACCCTATTTTATTTTTTATTTTGAAACAGTCTTACTAAGTTGTGGAGTGCCTCACTAAGTTGCTGAGGCTGGCCTGGAACCTGTGATCCTCCTGCCTCAGCCTCCCAAGTACTGGGATTACAATCATGCACCACCATGCCTAGCTAAAACCTAAGGACTTTTAATTCTTAAGATGGTTAAATATTACCAGACTTGTTTATCAGCAGTGTTTACCACTAAAAGTTTGCTTGGACATTCTAATTATTTTTGTTAAATATTCATTGTAAGAAAAGAGAAAAATGCAAGCAGTATAAAATTTCTAAAAGGATCAGAATTACCCAAAACAAAGCCATTACTATTTGGCAAGCGTGCTTCCAAACATCTCTGTAAATGTGTACACTGCATACGATATTTACAACACTGGGATCATGGCATTCGTGCTGTGTATTATCCTGGTGATTAGATACGCGTGTCACGGGCGTGAGGCTTTCTGGAATCTTCTCTTCCTCCACTTCATTTTGTTTCTCCTCGCAGGCACACATCACTTGGTGTGCTTGCGCTGCGTCCCCCTGCTCACCCTCCCTGTACACGCTAGTGAGATCGTGGTGATGCTTCCTATGCGGACATAACGTTATTTGAATTGTTTCTTTCCTCAAGCCTCTGTTTTCCCTCCCCCCGTTCTACTGGCCTCTCTCATTTACCCGAATTCCTTTTTATTTTCTAATTTCTCTCCAGCTTCCACATATGAGAGAAAACATGACCCTTGACTTTCTGAGACTGACTGGTCTCACTTAGCATAATATTCTCTGGTTCCATCCATTTTCCTGAAAATGGCATAATTTTGGGGGTTTTATGGCTGAGGAAGATTCCACTGTGTGTATATACCACATTTTTAATCCATTCATCTGTTGAGGGACACCTAGGCTGGTTCCATAATTTGGCCATTGTGTGTTGTGCTGCTGTAAGCCCGGGTATGCATTCATCTCTCTGGTGTTCTGACTTTAATTCTTTGGGAAAGGTTACAGGGAGTGGTGTAGCTGAGTCATGTGGTGGCTCCATTCCTAGTCTTTTGAGGAACCTCTATACATTCCCACCCTCTCCCCTTTTAAAGAAAGAGAATCCTGGTTTTCAAAGGAAAGCCAGGTTATAAAAAGCTGCTCTCAGGAGAAGTGGCTCCCCCTAGTGGCCCTTTGGGGTATGGTCAGTAAAGACCTCAAGCCTGTTGTGTTTTTGCAACTCTTACTGGCAGTGGTGTAGTCCTGGGACTTGTCCATGGACACCAAGACCAGGCCGGAGAATGCCATCTGTCTACGGAGCAGAAGTGGGCACACCTGGGTAGCGAGGGTCCCTTTCCCACCCCAGCTCTAGACATTAAAGTCTCAGTGAGAAGCAGCAAGCCTAGGCTTCTGACACTGGGTTTGTACTATTTCCTCTTTAATCCTGACTAAAGAAGCTGACTTTAGTGGGCAGCTCACTATGCCTCTACGATGTGAAATCATCGTCAGCATTTCAGAGGCTGACGATAGCTCCCAGGTGTAGAGTGCTGTTTCACTGAAGGGGAATCTCAAAAAGGACCAGTTGCTACGCTACGTACTTGCCTTGCATGGTCATGTGCAGAGTCTGACTTTGCCAATTGGTGTGGATGTTAAAACAGAATCTCTTTGGGGATGAGATTAAATTTCCTGACCCGCGTTCACCTGGTGCACACCGATCTGACGGGTGAGTGGTACAAACATACAAACGTGCTCATTTTCTGTAAAAAGAACCCGAGAGCTAGAAGTTTTCCCTTTGTATAAACACTCTGCACAGAAAAGTTGTATTTTCTAAATGAGCTCATTTTTACCTTATTCTTCTTTTTCTTTCTCTCCTCTGCAGTATATCGTGGAGTGTCACGGGGTGACCCTTCTTCCCCAGTTCTTGGGCATGTACCGGCTTAATGTCGATGGAGTTGAAATATATGTGATTGTTACAAGAAATGTGTTCAGCCACCGTTTATCTGTATATAGGAAATACGACTTAAAGGTGAGATTGACTTTTTAAATTTTGTTCCATGGCCCAAGCGAACTTATTCACATGATAAATGGGGCAGCGGCTCATGTAAAACGCTTGGGAGGCAACCAGAGCTTAAAACCGCCAGGCAATAGCAGTGTGGCCCATCAGTTAAACAACCATCGCTTACTGACTTTACCAAAGACACGGGTACACATTGGAGGTATCACATCTAGATACCGTGTGATAAGCAAAACAGACCAAGCCTGCCTTCAAGGAAGTAGCATTCTGGTGGGGAAAGGCAGGGGGTACGTAAAAGTCACAAGCACATTATATGGTTTATCGGGGCAGTGGTAGAGAGAGAAATAAAGAGCGGGAAAGAAAAGCCGGGCGTGGTGGCCCACTCTTGTAATCCCAGAACTTGGGAGGCCAAGACAGGAGAATCACAGGTTCACAGCCAGCCTCAGCTACTTAGTGAGGCCCTCTACAACTTAGTGACATCCTGTTTCAAAATAAATAGTTAAAAATAGGTCCAGAGGTGTAGCTCAGAGGTAGAATGCCTCTGGGTTCAATCCAAAGTACTGGAAGAAGAAAAAAAAAAGAAGTGGGAAGGATGCCATTTTTATTGGATCTCAAGGAGGGTTTTTGTGGGAGGATGACATTGGAGCGACTTCAGGGAGGTGAAGGGAGGAGCTAAGGAAAGAGGTTCCTGGCAGAGGGAGCAGTAAGTGAAGGGCCCCGAGACCAGCATTTAGGGCTTGGAGTGAGACGTGACCCGGGGACACCGAGGGTGGAGTGGTGTGATCAGACAGCGGAGAGGCATCCAGGTAACGAGCAGCAAGCTGGGGCCTGCCTGCACAGCAGACCCAGCTCGGGGCCGTTTTTCTAAATAAAGTTTTACTGGAATACCATCACACTTATTGTTTCTGTGTCGTCTGTGGCTGCTTTTGAACTGTAATAGCAGAGTTCAGCAGTAACCACAGAGACCACAAAGTCTAAAATATTTACCTTCCGACAAAATATTGAGCCCTGAAAAGGTTGGCTCTCAGGACTTTTGGTCTTAGAACCCTTTTGGACTCATAAAGGAAGACCCTAAAAGCCTTTCCTTTCTGTAGGTTGTGCTGTGGATAATTATAATGTTAGAAACTAATGAGAAATATTAAAATATTTATTTTATTAAAATAATGATTAAACTGCCGGGCGTGGTGGCGCACGCTTGTAATCCCAGCATTCGGGAGGCTGAGACCGGAGGATACGGGTTCGCGGCCAGCCTCAGCTACCTAGTGAGGCACTCCACAACTTAGTGAGACTCGGTTTCAAAATAAAGAATAAAAAATGGGGCTGGGGGTATAGCTCGGAGGTAGAATGCCCCTGAGTTCAATCCCCAGTACCGCCAAAAAAAAACAAAAAAAAAAAAAAAAAAAAAAAAATAATGATTAAACTATCGTGTTAACATGTTTTATGAAAATAGCTGTTTTTGAAAAGCAAAAACTTAGTGAGATATAATAGCATTGTTTTACACTTTTGCAAGTAAGCCTCTGAGTTAATGCGAGACAGTTGGAATACCCTATCATCTGATTTTGTTGTCAGTTTATTGAACTGTTTGTTATTTGATTGAACTCCATGAAGAAAATCTGAACACACATATAATGTAGTTGAAAAGAGGTAGAGGGTGTTTTGATAATTTTTTTCAGATAATTGTAGATATTCTTGTTTGATACTATACCAAAACTTAACGGTTAATAATTTCTCAAATCTTAGTTACATTGTAGAATCCGAAATTATATTAGTGAATTTTTGTGCTCTTTTTTATTATAATCCATTGAACTATTTGCATGAACTGAAGATTATGTGGGGAGGGGGTGTACTGGGAATTGAACCCAGGGGCATTCTACTCTGAGCTACACCTTCACCCATTTTTATTTTTTTACATTGAGACATAGTCTCACTAAATTGTTGAGGCTGGCCTTAAACCTGTGATCCTCCTGCCTCAGCCTCCCAAGCGCAGGGATTATAGGTGTGTTCCACCACAGTCAGCTACACTGGTGATTTTCTAGTGTCCCCCCACCCCAAACGTTGGGAACATATGGATTCCCTAAGTTATGTAGTTCTTCCACACATTTCATTATACAGTATCAAAAAATCATATTAATATCACTACCAAACTCATGGGAAAAGTCTTTCAATGTCTTGGAAAGCTCACTGGCTAAGGGTGGATACATGCTTTTGGAAATTCTGGTTTTCACTTGAAAAATTTTTATCATTGTCAACAAATTCTGTTGGTTGTTTTCTGTGAAATGACAGCGTGTAGCTTCCCAGCACACAGAGGAGTCTAGCAGCTTTGTTCATTTTTGAGCAAATATTTACCAGTTTCTCAGAGCTGAACAAATACAAATTGTCAGTTGTTCTTTCAAATAAAAATGTTGTTTCATGAAAAAAGTGGCTAGTTCAGCTCATAGCTGAAACCACCGCAGAAACGGTTCTCAAGAAACATTCTTTCTCAACAGAAGCATTTCATGCATATTTTCTACACAGAATAGTGGAGGTGTGTACTCCAAGGGCGAGATTTAATGAAATTAATTTTACTGCTTCATCAGGGACATCCTTACATGATGCTAGGTTTGTTTTCTTTTGTTATGTTTTTTGTTTGTTTGGTAGTGGGGATTGAACCCAGGGGCCTTCCTTATACCTCTAAGCCACGCCCCAGCCCTATTTTGATTTTTTATTTTGAAACAAGGTCTCACTAAGTTGTTGAGGGCTTTGCTAAGTTGCTGAGGCTGGCCTCAAACCTGCAATCCTCCTGTCTCAGCCTCCCAAATTCTGGGATTACAGGGGTGTGCTACTAAGCCTGGCTTGTTTTTGTTTTTAAGTGATTTTTAAGTGATTAGTACCACTTTATGCCACTGCTTGATTTAGGCTAAGCTGCCAGCAGTCTTACCCACCATTGTACTTTTAGAATCTATGTGACTATCAAGACAGTGAAAAGACAATATCAAATAAGTGTTATAAAAATACTTAGGACTACTAAAATTAGTGTTGACTTTGCAGACCCCTATCCACAATGAGAAATGCTCATCTAAGCATGGTCCGAGTTTATCTCCCAGCCTCCGAACTCCAGACAAACTGGATTGACTTCCCACATCCCTCATTGCCCTATCCTTCCTGCAAGTCTTAGCTCAAGCATTATGTTCCCCTGGAATCGCCCCAGGGGAATCCCAGCCACCCAGCCTCTGCAGTGCTACTCCACACCCAGTCCCCTGTCCGCAGAAAGCCAGCGTGACTCCTGAGGGCACCGGGGCCTTTGGGGCTTGGTCCTTGGGTTTTTTTTTTTTTTTTTTGCAGTACTGGGGATTGAACTCAGGGGCATTCTACTTCCAAGCTATACCCCCAGCCCTATTTTTTATTCTTTATTTTGAAACAGGGTCTCACTAAGTTGCGGAGTGCCTCACTAGGTAGCTGAGGCTGGCCGCGAACCCGGATCCTCCGATCTCAGTCTCCCAAATGCTGGGATTACAAGCGTGT
This sequence comes from Graphiurus murinus, assembly GCA_004027655.1. NCBI lineage: Eukaryota > Metazoa > Chordata > Mammalia > Rodentia > Gliridae > Graphiurus > Graphiurus murinus. The sequence goes on along the minus strand of PVLC010006607.1, from coordinate 47,410 downwards.
GCCACCACGCCCGGCTTTGGTCCTTGGGTTTTTTGTTTGAGGATTTTTGTGTTTCGTGGTGCTGGGGATGGACCCAGAGCCTCCCCCATTCTAAACAAGCACTGACCACTGGGCTCACTTGGAGCCCACACCTGTGACTTCAGAGCCACTCACGTCCCTGTCAACGCCTGAGCTTTGGGAAGGAGCACTGGCAAGAGTGGATGGCTCTTGATCTCTGAACAGCCACACTAGGAGGCACTTTCACTTTGCCAGAGCCAAATATAAGGTCCTGTAATGGCTGGCCAACTTAAGTAACCCAGGCAATAGCTCTGATTTAAGAAGTGGTCAAGCCAGGCATGGTGGTACACACTTGTAATCCTGGTACTTGGGAAACTGAGACAGGAGGATCACAACTTAGTGAGACCCTGTTTCAAAAGAAAAATAAAATAAAATAGGGCTAGGGGTGTAGCCAGAGGTAGAATGCCCTTGGGTACAACTCCCAGGACCAAAAATGGAATGGAGAGAGGGAGGGAGGGAACAGAGAGAGGAAGGAAGGAAGGAAGGGAGTCAAGAGTCAAGTTAACAAGTAGCTCCAGGGATCTTCTAGGGACCTAGCCAGATATCCAGCCCCAGGGGATGGCAGATGGAGGTCTGGCCTGTGGTCCCTCTCCAGTAAACACCCAGGACCTGCTGTGGATAAGACATCTGATGGAACACAAAGCACAAGGAATGATTGTTGAATTAACATATTCAGGAATTCACTAGACCATTTTTTTCCAGCTTTTCTTTTGAATTAATATCTTGCTTTCTCTCCAAGGGAATGGAAGTCAAAATTATAGTGATAAATGTATACTCTTATTTATTTTTTATGGCAAAAAATACTATATTTTTAACCAGCAAGATCATTGGGGCATTATAACAGCACAGTTCACAATAGCCAAATTATGTTACCAACCTAGGTGTCAGTCAACAGATGAATGGATTATGAAACTGTGGTGCATATACACACAATGAAATTTTACTCAGCCGCAAAGAACAAAATTATGTCATTTTTAGGAAAATGAAGGGAAATAGAGAATACTATGCTAAGTGAGACTAACCCGTCACGGAAAGTGAAGGGTCGTATGTTTCCTTTCACATGTGAAAGCCAGAGAGAAATTGGGAAACAAAAGCGACTTCAGATAAAGGTGAAGAAACTCCAGTGGGGCGAGGGAGGGGCCTGGGGCGGGGCAAGGGAGGGGCCTGGGGGGCGAGGGAGGGGCGAGGGAGGAGGCTCAAGGAAACACCTCCGCTGGCGTTCTGCAGCGTGCAGAATGATCAGGTCACTCTCGATATCAGATGGGGGACAGGGGGCGCGGGGTGAGATCCCGCAAACTCACCAAGAGCTGTGTGCGTGCGTTCCTGTCGCTCGGAACCTCATTATGATGTACAATTACAGTGCACCAGTAAAAGTATATTTTTAAAAATCTGGCACCAAAAAAGAGCAGTTTCTCTGCTTGCACTCTCCCCAAGGCGTCCCGTCATCTTGGACAGCCAGGGCTCCGAGGCCAGTTTTGAAATCCTCTGCAGCAGACGGGCACTGCCGAGATCAAGGGCTGCTTCCCCCACTTCCTGCCTCTCTGCTCGGCCCAGGGCCGGCATAAAAGAGGCGCAAGTGGATGCGTATCTTTGAAGGAATCTCCAAAGTGAAGAGGTCAGAAAGCGCCACAGGAGACCTGCCTAGCGTGTGCAGGAAGGAACTGTGCTTTGTAACTTGAACACCGGAGACAGTACGCCTTACAGAGGAGGCAGTCGCAGGGTGAGCCCTGCCCAGGTCTGGAGGTGCCGCGCTGGGGAAAGGACTTGGTGCCCCAGCAGCCACACAGCAGCTGATGGCCCTTCCCCTTTGAAAATAATGAGACCAATCATGTCGGGCCATTGCAGTAGCTTTGCTCCAGTATTTAAGTTATAGCTCGAGAGACTGTCAGAGCTGGGCTGCCTGTATTCTCAGCTACACAAGAAGCAGACGCAAGAGGATGGCAAGTTCAAGACCACCCTGGGCAACTTAGTGAGACTCTGTCTCAAAATAAAATTTAAGCGGGGCTGATGGTACTTGCCTGGAATTCCAGTACTTGGGAGGCCAAGACAGAAGGATCACTAGTTCGAGGCCAGTCTCAGAAACTTAGTGAGGTCCTCAGCAACTTAGGGAAACCCTGTATCAAAATAAAATAAGCAAAATAGGGACGGGGATGTGACTTGGAGGTAGAATGCCCCTTGGTTCAATCCCCAATATAGAGACAGAGAGAGAGAGATTGATTGTCAGGTTTTCTGATTTCCAAGACAGGACAGGTAAGCATGCCTGGGACTGGGCTGGAGTGTGGACAGTGGGCAGGAATGCCTGCAGGGATGGCCACAGCGGAGGCAGAGAGCCAGGCTCAGGAGGGCAGGTGCCCGAGCCGGGAGCTCACGCCCCCTCAGCCCCGCCCGGGGCCATTTTCATATTTAATCTGAGTGAAACCAGCGGCCAGGCTTGTGCACATTTTTATTATTTCTTTATGTTTCAGGGCTCTACAGTGGCTCGAGAAGCTAGCGACAAAGAAAAGGTAAGCGCCTGCGACTCATCCTCCCCACGGCGCCGGCCCTGGCCACGGTCTCTCGCCCTCCTCTCCCCCTCCCACCATGTCACTGTGCTCCCCTGAGGCGGGCCCTGCTTCATCGCCCCTCCTTGAATTGTCAGATGATGAAATGGTTAGTACTTATGTGATTCCAATAAACACTTCACCTGCAGCAAAAGTGCTTCCAAAACATGGTCACCTGCACATAAACCTAACAAAGATGGGGCCACAGCTCAGGAGGCCCCCCTGCGGTCCAGAGAAGCAGGGTTCCCAGGCCACTTGGCCACTGACTAAGCAGATGTGACCTTCACTGAGTCCCTTTGCATCTCTAACTCTATTTTCTCATCTGTCAAGTGTTTGCCTGAACAAGCTTCAAAATCCTTTCCAAATGTACAATGTTAAGATATGAAGCCAGGCACGGTGGTGCACACCTGTAAGCCCAGCTACTCGGGAGGCTGAGGCAGGAGGATCTCAAGTTCAAGGCTAGCCTGGGCAGCTTAGCAAGACCATGTCGTTAAAAAAAGAAAGAAAGTTTAGATATGACTAAGCCAGGCAAGGGTGGCGCACGCTTGTAATCCCAGTACTTGGGAGGCTGAGACAGGAGGATCCAGGTTTTCGGCCAACCTCAGCTACTTAGTGAGGCTTTCTGCAACTTAGTGAGATCCTGTTTCAAAATAAAGAATAAAAAATAGGGCTGGGAGTGTAGCTCGGAGGTAGAATGCCCCTGAGTTCAATCCCCAGTACTACAAAAAAAAAAAAAAAGATATGACAGAATCAGCTTGAAGGATCAGTTTGAATAAGAATTTGGAAGTAGATTTCTACATGTAAATGTAAACTAAACCAAATCTACATGCTTATGTGAAGGATACCTGTATATTCTCACATCACCTTTGAAAGTGACTTTTCTAGACCATTCCATTTGAAAGCAACTCAAGAATATTTTATTTTTTCAGTTTTTAATGAAATTCTTTTAGAATGTCATTCCATTTTCATTTGAATTTTACATATTTGCTTATCCACTCTCATTTATTCACTCGGAGGTGTTTATTAATATCTTCGTGGTCACTGTCCCAGAACTGGGGACTAAAATAATAACACCCAGACATGTCCAGCAAGGAGGCCACCAATAAGTAGGCAATGGCGGTATCATGAAAGGAGGCCCCTGCAGGTGCTTGGAGCAGTAACAGGGGCCTGGCTCAGAATGGGCAGGATAGGAGGAGCTTCCTGGAGGTGATGTTTGGAAACCTACAAGGTGAGGAGGAGCCGCAGGTGCGAGACCCAGGGAGCTCGAGGCTGTTGGTAGAGTGAGATGAGGTGCAGGGGGGTCGGTCCAGTTGGAGAGGCCGAGGCCGTAAGCCTAAGAAGCTGGGGCCTGAGCGAGGTAAGTTAGAGGGCCGCGGGCAGGGGAGGAGAGGGCAGAACTCACATGTGCGACTCGGGAGCATTTGTGGTGTGGACGGTCGGGTGGGATCACTGCACTGCAGGAAGGATGATCACCAAGGACGAAGGAGGCACCAAGACTGCCCGGAAGAGCAAGTGGAGAGGAGAGAAGCGTGTCCAGGAGGACAGCGCCAGGGCAGGGAGGGCAGGAAGAGCGTGCACCAAAGCTCAGCCAGCCAGGAGAGGCCAGAAACGTTGGCTCGTGGGCCAGATGTTGCACTGATATCTGGGGTGAGCCAGCACTTTGCCAAGCACCGTAGGAAGGAAACGAGAGGGACGCAGTCTCTACCTCATGAAACTTGCCTTCTGGTAACGTCCCAGAAACCGGAGGGAGAGAGCTCTGTAGCCTCGGACACTTCTGCAAGGCCAGGTAGGACAGGACTGAGGACTGTCCTCTGGACTTGTTGCCGGGGCGGTGGCAGGGGCCTGTTGCAGGGTGGCTGGGAGCAAAGCCAGATGCCAGCAGGTAAAGAAGCAAGGGAGGCACAAGGACGCAGCCCTCTTAGACCATTTGTGGTTTTGTTGCACATCGGCGAGCATATATATTTTACACTTAGCCATGAAAATAAAAAACAATGACCGTCGACTCCCAAGCTGCTATGTGTGAAGATTTCTTTCAAGTGCCCAACCTCACAAGTCTTCAAGTCTGAGAAGCTCAGAGGTTTAGCATAACAGGGACTTACTCCTAGGAGAAAATGTCCAGTTGTTTAAAGGGCCACACATAGGCGTCAGCATCCTGACCACAGGCCAGTCCCCGTCCCCAACCCCAGCCCGTCACTTGCTCTTTGTCCTTCATTCCCAAGTTACAGCACTGGGCGCTGTGGCTCACGCCTGTAATCCCAGTACTACTTGGGAGGTGGAGACAGGAGGATCACAGGTTTGCAGCCAGCCTCAGCAACTTAATGAGGCCCTCTGCAACTTAGCAACACCCTGTTTCCAAGTAAAAAATAAAATAGGGCTGGGGGCGTAGCTCCGAGGTAGAATGCCCTGGGTTCAACCCCCAGTACCACAAAGTATAAAAAAAAAGAAAGAATGAAAGTTATAGCTAAGGATATGATGGCCGCTGAAGCCTAAATCATAAGGCAAGGACCTGTGTGAGGGAAAGCCCCAGTATGTGACACCTTCCAGATGTGATGTTTCCTCAGAGGCAGACCCACCCACAGGAATACGCGCTTTCCAGGGAGCAGCGCCATTAACTGGTTCCGCTGGCCTCCTCCCCCAAAATGTCCAGCCCCTTGCTGGTGCAGCTTTCTGTGAAAAGAAGTAGTATCAGATTTCTTTAAACAGGAACACCCTTTTCTGAGGACTTGCTAGGATGCTTTATGACTGTGTGGCCGTCGTTCCTCTCAACTTTTCCCTCAGGTGCAGTTAGAGCGAAAGAAAACGGGAGGCGCCTTGACCAACCAGAGCCCACTTCTTTGCTTTCTTTCCTTTTCTTTTTTTTTTTTTTTTCTTTTTTCTTTTTTTGATGGAGACTGAACCCAGGGTGTTATACCTCTGGCTTCACCCCAGCTCTATTTTATTTTATCTTTTTTTTCTAACAGGGTCACACTGAATTGCTGAAGACCTCACTAAGTTATTGAGGCTGGTCTTGAGCCTGTGAGCCTCCTATCTCAACCTCCCAAGTAATGGGATTGCAGGCATATGTCACAAAGCCTGGCCAGAATCCACATTTATAACCATTGTACAATACTACCTTCTTTTGGGGAGTCTTTCTCTCTATCTCCTTTCTTTTAAGGACATATTTTTAAAAATTCATGTTAATCCCATTAGATATGACAGTGAACAAGGAAACGTATACCATGTTGACAGAAACATTGTGTGCCACAATAATTCATCCTGATTCTCAATAGGTTTTTAAAGTAGTAAAAGTAATGATTTGGTTTCACCCTATACTGAGGAAGCTGAGACAGGAGATTGCAGGTTCAAGGCCAGCCTCAGCAATGGAACGAGATAAAAAATAAAGAATAAAAAAGGTTGGGGGTATAGCTAGGAGGTAGAATGCCCCTGAGTTCAATCTCTAGTACCAAAAAGAAAAAAGAACCAATTTAAATTTCCTTCATGTGTGAAGTTTAAATATTTCTGTGTAATCTTTCAAGTGTACATTTTTGTACATGTAGTCTTTGGCCCTGTATCTTCTACTGTGCAAACATGAAATTGTCTCACCGTTGCGCTGAGAAAGAATCCAGGACATAGACTTCTTTGAGGGCTTAGGTTTGTGGTAGTTCTTCCAGAAGGCAGAGGCTCCAAAAGGCCACTTCAGCTCCTTGTAAGGTGCAGATGCTTAATAGGCCAAGGAAATAGCTTAGGACTGTGGAATGCAAAAGGAATACAAGTTGGTAATCGATGAACAATCTGTGCCTGCCTTAGCAGCAGAGCATCTCCTCGTCCGGCAGTTTGTGTAGAATCTAGAAACGTTTACTAAACTGTAATAGATTAAATAAAATGTATTAGCAAGGCATGGTGGTACACACCTGGAATCCCAGTACTTGGGAGGCTAAGACAGGAGAATCACAGATTCGAGGACAGTCTCAGTAACTTACTGAGACCCTGTTTCAAAATAAAAAATAAAATAGGTCTGGGGATGTAGCTCAGAAGATTCCACAAAAAAAGTATTAATGTAGCTGAACTCAAAACTATAGAAAAATTTCTTTGTATTCCCTCTTTAGCCAACTTTTGGGTTTTCTTTCATAATCAGTTGTTTTTGACTCTTCCCAAAAAATCATGCAATTCTTTGTCTTACAAATAAAGCCATAAATATGATCAGAGCAATCACTAGTACCTCTGGTTCAAAATATTTGGGGAAGGCTAACAATATTTATTTTCTACATTTTAGAATTTTATAAATGAAAGCAAATGATTTGCAAGAAAATTATTTTTATTGCTATCATTGTATAGTACTCTTCTCTTCAAAATGATTTTGTAGGGCAAAGAACAATATTCAGAGTCTCCATTGACATGGCTTAATTAGTCATCTCAATTTTTATTCTTCTTAGGTTTTCTTTAACCAGAGTCATTATAACTGTTTTAATTTCCCATACTTTTAACTTGTTGGTGACAAGTTTTGAAGCCGTCATTTCAAATATTTAGTGCTATAGGTGCAGACAAGTCCCATCCTTGGATTTCAGCTTGACACATAATTAGCATGATTTGCATTAGCATAATAATAAAGATGGAGCCGCAGGAAATAAAGAAGTTATATTCTAACAATAATGGAATCACTTTCATGGCAACAAGTATCAGAACATGCATGTACAGATGTCTTGAATTTTTTCTTTTTTAAAAAAAAGTGAAACACCGCTTTAAAAAAAAAAAAACATTGTCAAATTCTGACAGCTGCTATGACTTGTTTTATTCTTTAATTCTTTCCCTTTTAATGGAAGGGCATCTTCCATTCACAGCTCCAGCAGTTTTGCCTCCTCTAAATGAGACAGGGAAATGCGGATCTCCCTGGTGGTCCATCTTTTCACAGTCGCACTGCAATTCCAGTGTGACATCAAATTAGTAATTATAGCTGAGCGGACTGCTTCTTACAAATGACAGTCTGAGCATGCTGCCAGCTAGCAAGCTGCTCAGCAGGGAATCCGGGCAAGTAAAAGAAAACATAACTGGACTCACTTGATCTCTGGGGGATTTGACCTGACTCTTTAAAAAGCCCGTGTTCTTGAGAGAGTCCTGGGGATTTACACAAATATGCATTTTGTTCATCTTTCTGCACCCTTCTTCTCAAAACTCATGTCTGATTTTATTAGGTAAAGTCTGTGCAATGGAGTCACAGGGTCACAATACGAAGTCTCCTTTTAACATACAACCTTCTCCCTGGAACCCATTTGAAAGAAAACAGCTGCCCGGCAATTGGCATTTGTAGAATTATATTGGCAATAATCATTGTTGACACTTTGATAACAGGCTACAAAAGCTGCCTTGTCGATTCTTGTGCATTGTGAATTGCACTAGCAATTAAGAGACTGTCACTGGCTCTGACATTTTACCTGCCACTGACTGAAGGTTCAGGAGAAGAAATCATTAATACCCTTGCATCTAAACATGCTCTCCTAAACGGGTTTTGGGGGATTTCTTTGGTGATCTTTAAATCATAACGGTTATAATTAATTGCTCCCTCTAGCTGGTCCTTCAGGCTGCAGCCAAAGGCAAGGTAACAAGGATGTCGGGCTCTGGTAGATGACAGCACGACCTTCTGGAAGTCCTTCTTCGCCAGGCAGTTAAAAAGCATGTCCTTTCCCTCTGTGGCCAAGTGTCAGTTAAAGGGGGGTTGCCAAGGGCTTTCGATCCACAATTCAGCTAATGCTCTAACCCAAGTCTGGAAATTCTCTCTCTTCCACTCTGGAAAGGAATCGCCTCCCTGTGCTAAGCAGCATTGGGAACCCCTCTCCCACCACCCAGCGGGTGGAAGAAGGGCTTGTTTCTCAGACCTTAATTTTCTTTTTCTTTTTCTCTCTCTTGCTCTGTGGTGTGTGTGTGTGTGTGTGTGTGTGTGTGTGTGTGTGTGTGTGTGTGTGTATGTGTTTACTGGGGATTGAACCCAGGGGCTTCCACCTCTGAACACCCCCATTCCCTATTTTATTTTTTTATTTTGAAACAGGGGCTCACTAAGTTGCTGAAGGCCTAGCTAAATTGCTGAGACTAGCCTCAAGCCTGTGATCCTCCTATCTCGGCCTCCCAAGCACTGGGATTGCACGCATGTGCCACCACAGCCGGCTTTGCACCATGATATTATATCAGCACATGTCTAAGCAATTCCTAAGAACCCACTGTATGCATAGGAGGGGCCTTCTGGAAGGCGGGTTTGGGAAGGGTTTTGTTTTGAGATGTGGCGTCTACCCCAGGACCTCACCCATCTAGACTAGCACTCTAGCGCTCTGTTCCTGAGCCACATCCCAGCCCAGAGTGGGTTTTCCAGCCTCTGTTCATTTGGAGTTTTTCTTGATTAGTAAGTGTGACAGGTGAAAACAGAGAGAGGCTCTCCAGGGCATCTTCCAGATTTTCCCCCAGAGGCAGCGTTAAAGTCCTCAAGCCTGTTAAACTTATTGGCTTACAATGGTGTGTAAACTCTCAATTTCCTTAGATTAATTTTTATTTCATTGGAATAAACTTAGAGTATCACAAGCACACCTGGAGAACTGCTGTTAGATGCAGGAGTGTGTGTGTGTGTGTGTGTGTGTGTGTGTGTGTGTGTGTTAACTAGGGATTAAACTTAAACTCCAAGCTACACCCCATCCCTATTTTTTATTTTGAAACAGGGTCTTGCTAAATTGATGAGGGTCTCACTGGGTAGCTTGAAGCTGGACTTGAACCTATGATCCTCATGCCTCAGCCTCCTGAGAACTAGGATTATAGGTGTGCACCACCATGCGTGGCTAACACAAGAATTATTTTAAGGTAACAACTCTTATTCAGTTGGTTGTAGGAAAGTTGAAGTGGAGAAAATAAATCTAAAATGGATTATGTGTCTTAGATTGAAGCCAAGCTGCTGCTTGCAATAATAAAATAACAACCTTCACTAGGTTAGTATTAAACAATAAGACCAGAAACAATAGGACCTAGCAAACTTCTTGAGTTTCCAGCCTTTGACATTGAGATTATCACCGTAGGCATCCATGCACCATTCTGACCAGATTGGAGCAGAGCGCTTTCAAAGGTCCTGTTAGGTCTTATGAAGAAAGACAAACTGTCATCTTGGACATTGCCATTACACTCATGTTCATAAAACCATATTAGAAAAGGAATGAAACTCATGTCTTGCATATTAGCTGAAGAATTTGAGAGACAGTAACCAACAGCTGGGTCTTAACAATTATAAGTGGCAAAACAACAGTAGAACTTATCCAGTTTAGTGCTTCTTAATTAGAATGCTGTTTCACAAGTTGGCTGAGGTATATTTTTCTTACCATATTTTACATAAAAACATTCAAAATTAATGTTGAAACTTCCACATCTGGATGCTTGTCACAGGTGTCTGCATTATCAGTGTGGAAATTAGAAGTTAGTAATGACCTCTTGGATCTGTTCCCAAGCCAAGAGCTTGTGTAGATATTCTGTTTATGTTGTCAAGAAAGGCTGAGATATGCAGTTTTGTGATAAAACACCTGTTATCTTTGCTACTTCTGTATGAACTTTATCCATATTCTCTAATTTGCCTTTTTACGTATCAAATTTGTGGCTTAACTGTTTTGGGAAGTGGAACTGATTTTATTATAAATCTTCTAGCATCTCTTGTTACCTCTAAATTGATACCAAATATATGATGTTAGTCCATCAAATTATTTTTATCCTAGCCCCAATGTAAGGATTATGTAAAATTCTCTCCCTGACAGAAATACTTCTAGAGTGTATTTTCAACTTCATAATGCTGATCTTTTATAAAGTTTTTTGGCAAGCCTGGTGAAAGGAACTTTATTCTATTTTGCAAGTTTACTTCCATTTAGATAAACTCGGAATAACAAGTAAATTGGTAGAGTGAGCAGTCCCTAACACAAGACAATAATTAGTACATATTCTAAGTTGTGCATGCAGCTCAGAGTGTCACAGTAACGGCCCATCAAAGGGACACCAAGCAGCAATCTTTGACATCAAGGCTTACAATTAGATTTTTTTAGATGGTTTGCCAAATGAGCACATCGAACAAAAATCCGTTTCATTCTGAAATGCAAGTCCTTTAATCACAGGGTACTATGATACGTATTATCCTTTGCATTGAAACCTTCTGGTGCCAAAATCCTGTTTGCATTAAACACTCAAGTGTGACCGGGTATATTTCATCTTCCCAGTAAAGCTTCCATCCAGACTAAAACAAAACCTTGGCTCTGTGTTACATAGATGGGGCCTCTGTGCATTTGAAGAACATGGATTTTTTTTCTTTTTTTTTTTTTCTTTTTTTACTTATTGTTAATGGCTCTTTTTGTATGAAGTGTAGAATGATAATAAAATCCAGTGTTGTTTTAATTTGAATTCTGTGTATTCAAAGTTGTGTTTCTGACTATAGACACGGAGTTAAAATTTGTTGTTGTTGTTGTTGTTGTTGTTTTTAAATTTTGGTCATCTAAAAGAATCTGAGTTTTTTAATATCGCCAAAATGAAATTTCCTATAATTTCTGACTTTATTAAACCTTAACGTGTTCTGTAGTGTTAATCTCCATAGAAATGACAGCAGTTATATATCAAATCACAAACACATTAACCTCCATTTGAAACCCATGCACTTAAATTGTTTGGGTAATACATTTTTCTATTGTGGTTTTGATTTTTAGAGATTCTACAAAAATTTCTAGTAATTTGAAAATTTTAGGTAGAAAAGTGCTACGTAGCCAGTATTTTTATATTGAACAGGCGTCGTCAGAGACCTGCTCTGTATCTTCTTTCTGCGGCGGGCAGGGTTCTGTGTCCCTCGGCCCCACCACATTCTGCCGTCCTGGTTCCTCGGGCCTTTGTCTGCCAAGCCGTTCCACTGAGGTGTGCACACGTTTCTAAACATGAGAGCACTTTACTTTGTAGCTATTCTGCATATTTTTAAATCCTGAGCTGCTGGCCAAATCTCCTTCGAGATCACTGATACCTTATTGAATCCTAGGGTATAATAAGCAACTATATACAGAGGCTTTTGGGGGGCAGGGGGTACTGAGGGGTGACCCCAGGGGCATTCTACCTCTGAGCTCTGCCCCCAGCCATATTTTCTTTCCTATTTTAATTTTAACTTTGAAACAGAGCCTCACTAAGTTGCTGAGGCTGACCGCGAACCTGCTATCCTCTGGTCTCCCACGTACTGGGGTTGTAGGCGTGCACTAGCACACCCAGGTTCGGAGGCTTACACGTTTTAAAGTGTCCCTGTGCTGGTTCCCTTCTGGCTCTGCCGCACTCATGTTCGTTTGTCTCATGGTTGCACATAAACCATTTGACCATGACCAATATCCTTGGATAGTTTGTTTCTTAAAGAACATGGACTTTCTCAGGGGCAGTTTATAATACCTAGCTTTAAGTGTTTTTTTGTTTTTGTTTTTGTACTGGCAATTGAATCCAGGGACATTCTACCTCTAACCTACACCTCTGACCTTTTTTGTTTGTTTGTTTGTTTGCTGTTATTTTGAAACAAGATTTCCCTAAATTGCTGAGGCTGGCCTCAAACCTGCAATCCTCCTGTCTCAGCCTCCCAAGTACTGGGATTACAGGCGTCTGCACCACTGTGCCTGGCTCTAAGACTGTACTTTAAAAGAAACCAAAAGCTCTTCACAAACAAATGTGAAGTGTTTATAAGGAAACCATCTCCTTTTATAGTTCATAAGTTCATAGCAAGTTTGATGTTCCCAGTGAATTCCCTACTCCTTAAGGATGAGTTCAGTACTCTTTCATATTTGGGTTGTATCTTCTGACTACTAAGCTTCCAATTTGTGGATTTTTACTTTAGGTCAGCAAAATAGCATTCACTAAATTACCTGCTATTATAATATACTTGCTGAGAAAAACTAACCCATGGAAAATTAAGGTAAGACAGAATCAGCAAATTTCTGTCTTTGGCCATATATACATATATAATCATTAAATTTTATTCCATGTATTTAATAAATATCATAAATCATAGATACTTTTTTTTTTTTGCGGTACTGGGGATTGAACTCAGGGGCATTCTACCTCCGAGCTACACCCCAGCCCTATTTTTTACTCTTTATTTTGAAACAGGGTCTCACTAAGTTGCGGAGTGCCGGAGTGCCTCACTAGGTAGCTGAGGCTGGCCGCGAACCCGGATCCTCCAGTCTCGGCCTCCCGAATGCTGGGATTACAATCGTGCACCACCACGCCCGGCATAGATACTTTATTACTCCAAAAAGTTAACTTACCAGCCGGGCGTGGTGGCACACACTTGTAATCCCAGCATTCGGGAGGCTGAGACCGGAGGATCCGGGTTCGCGGCCAGCCTCAGCTACCTAGTGAGGCACTCCGCAACTTAGTGAGACTCGGTTTCAAAATAAAGAGTAAAAAATAGGGCTGGGGGTGTAGCTCGAAGGTAGAACGCCTCTGAGTTCAATCCCCAGTACCGCCAAAAAAAAAAAAAAAAGTTAACTTACCCAATTTTTATTATCATACAGCCATACTTTATTTGTATTTGGCTTTTAGTTAAAAAAAAAAAAAAATTTCAGTGCCACTTTTCCTCCAGGAATAGCTTCTGCAGAGAACCATAGAGGTTTTTAGCCCAAAGAACTCTGGGCTGAGGTTTGCTGTGTCCCCATGTGTCCTCTATGGTGAAGTGAAATAATGACCCTGCGCTCGTAAACACTAGGTTTTGTGCCCTAACAGAAGTGCCTTCAAAATGAAAGGGCAACTGTGAGTCACTCGTGATTACTAAATACACCTGAAAACAAAGGAAATCTGGAACATGATTTGGACTGTCCATAGCCTAAGTTTCACAAGCCTGCTTCTTTATACAATCAGGAAGGAAGGGACTTTAAAAGGAAACCAACATGCAGTGACTTCTCACGGCCAAGCTCTGTGTGCTTCGTGTCACTTACTTCCCACACTCACTCTATCCCATAGATGTTGCTAATCTCCCATTATACATGCAAGGAAACTGGGCTTTGGGCACAGTAAGCAGCTGGTCCAAAGCATCACAGCTAGTATGCGACTGTTGGAGGTGGACCACATCAGCCGGGCGTGGTAGCACACACCTGTAGACCCAGTACTAAGGAAGCTGAGACGGGAGGATCACAGGTTTGTGGCCAGCCTCAGTAACTTAGTGAAACCTTGTTTCAAAATAAAATAGGGCTGGGTATGTAGCTTAGAGGTAGAATGCCCGAGTTCAATCCTCAGTAACACACACATATACAAAGTAAATATGGCACATATCTTAGAAAAGAAAAAAAAAATCTTCCTCTGGATTTATCTGCGACAGTTTTTTCTCCAATATCAAGCCATACTTGGGGACCTGATGAGCAAGTAACAATAGCTGTGTGTGCGCTGTGCTCCGAGCCATCGCGTGTATGGCTCATGTGCGTAACGCTCTGCTCCGAGCTGTCTGTGGGTATGGCTCATGTCATCCTTACATGTTTCTGTTTGCTAATCCCCATCTAAAGACGAGAAACCCTGCGCAGTCACAGGGTGATCCATTGGAGGAACTAGATAGCACCCAGGCAGCGTGGCCCATTTGTACTCATAACCACTTGCTTCCTGCTGTCTCCTACGTGGAACCCAGGCCACAGTGCCCGGACCTGGGCCCGGGCATCTCCCAGCATGCCGGTGCGGAGCCGTCCATCTGCCCGTGTTAGCCGGCGGTGGAAGCAGGACAGCTAGGTTGGGTTGCAGGGGAGCGAATCGTACGTCTCCACCTGTGCCTTTAGGGTCTGTGTGCTTGTGTGTTCGCACATGACGTGAGTGGCTCTGCATGCCATCTAGAGTCCAAACCACAGCAGCAGAATTGCTTCATGGGAGAGAAGAACCGGACTTGCCTGCACTGGGTGGTCTGGGTTGGGGCGCACGCACTCGGGGACCTCAGCTGGCTGGGCCTGGGAGCACACTAGGACAGGTCCCTCCCAGCCAGGGCAGCATGCAGCAGAGGCATTGCCGTCACGCTTGGGGTCTCCTGATCTCCACAAAGTCAGCTGGGAGACCTGACTTCAGAGCAAAGAAATAGAGCGGGCCTAGGTCACATAAGAAAGGTCGCTGGCCGCCGGCTGGAGCAGCCTGGGGAGTCCAGAGAAGCAGCCGTTCTGTGCATCTTGTCAGCCCTCTCGATTCCCTCTGCCCTCTGGCTGTCTTAGGAATTAAAGACACCCCCTAAAGAGCTAGACTCCAATGACTGCGAGCTTGGAAAAGTCTTGAATGCAGAGAATTCAGGGTTTAAAAGAAAGGCTGGAACCCATTGCTGCGTTAAGACATCACAGGTCTGTGCTGCTCTGCAGGCGTCACCTTTGTGGGAGGTTCTACGCTGTGTTTATGAAGATTGCTAACTCATAGTATGATCGTTTTCTTCACTGAGAAAATGGTGCATGTCTTATAACCAGAGGTATATAATGAATTGTTTTGAAGAAGGTAAGCAATAAGGTTTTCTTGAGTATGGATAATATCAGATTATTTAATCTTGAACATCTAGTTTTTAGCAAAAAGAATGGTTTTTGAACAAAAATATTTTGTAAGAGCCAGGCATTGTGGTGCACACTTGTAATCCCAGTACTTGGGAGTCTGAGACCAGAGGATTCGTGGTCAGCTGCAGCTACTTAGTGAGGCCCTTTTGCAAAATAAAGAATAAAAAATAGGTCTGGGGGTATAGCTCAGAGGTAGAATGCCCCTGAGTTCAATCCCCAGTACCGCAAAAAAAATTATATATATATATATATATATATAATGCGATCACTCAGCGTGGAACGCCAGTTTTAAATTCATACAGTTTGTTGAATGCTCACATCGATGATGATGCTGGTGGTGGTGGCGGTGGTGGTCATGATGGTGGTGGTGGTCGTCGTGATGACGGTGGTGTTGGTAGAGGTTGATGATGGTGGTGTTGGTAGTGATGGTCATGATGGTGGTGGTGGTCGTGATGACGGTGGTGCTGGTGGAGGTGGTGATGGTGGTGGTGTTGGTAGTGGTGATGGTGGTGGTGGTAGCATGTACTACTCACCATTTAAGTGTGTTGCACAATTTCTCACTGAATTCTCCTTTGGCAGAATGAGTACGAGGATATCTGAGTTCCCCTCTCAGTTTGTCAGTTACCAACTTGTAAGACCTTAGTGAAGTTATTTAATTTTAGTTTCCTTGTCTGTAAAATGTAGATAAGAATGATGGTTAAAGTTGTTGCAAAGAGCAGATGAGCTGTCACATGTAAATAAAATGATCCATGGGAAGTACTTAGCACAGCATGTCGTTCCATTCTTCACCTCAAGAAACAGCCTGGGGAGGCCCAGGGGCTGGTCCCAGCCCTAGCAAGTAGTAGCCAGGATCAGACCTAGGCATTAGAGGCTCCAAAACCCTGGTGCTCCAAAGCGCGGCCTTAGGGCAGATGTTAGAAGACTGGGGTTGGATTCCTCTCGCAGCTGCCCTGCTAAGGACCCGTCTTTGCCTCTTGATCCTTTCATTAAGCCCTTAAGTCTTTTAACCAATCTAGTTGCCCTTTTTGAATTTGAGCCAATCTAAATACATCCCTAGTGCCTATGAAACTCACAAGTAAGCTTAGTAATACAGTACAGGGTGTCCACAGTTTTATGATAGGATTAGGCTCTCCCTGTCACATAAGGTAATTCTGCTGGGGTGAACCTGAATGACACTCATCTTCATTAATGTGACGTGTGTTGCAAACACATCTCTAATGTGTAATTTACTGCCTTGTCTGTGGTCTGTCATCTCAGCCTTCAGGTTCCTTGAATTCATACACACACACACACACACACACACACACACACACACACACACACACACTCCTCACTCATCTTTTCTTACATATACAAAATGAGTTGTGAAATTGAGGCTAATGTTGTAATCCTCAACACCCCCAATTCGACATACCCCCTTCCCCAAAACAGTTACACAGAAATGCTTGGAGAATCACCATCTTTCTCTGTCTCCTCTGTTTTTTGTGTAGATCTGGCTTTAACCCTTTCTTCTCAGCTGCCCCTAATTTTGTGTTGTGGGCAGTGTTAGCTTCTTGCTGCTCATGGAATGTGTTTTGTTAAAATTCGGACCTTGAATCTCATTCGCTTTGAAACTTCACCATGTTCACAGTTCTAACAGAAGAGAACAAATACCTGTAGTTTGGCCTGATTGATGTGAACATTTAACATTAACCTGCTACATTCTGAACAAACACATTCAGGACTCTGTATTTTTACATTATTACATGACAGGTCTACAAGGCCCATCCTAAATATTTGTGAAGCATGGCATTGTGTTTTTATTTCTTCAAGACTCTGATTCAGCGTAAAAGTGAGATCAGTGTCCTGCTAGAATCTTCCTTATCTGTGCATCTTACGTGCTCATATTGCCTCCTATTCGCTCATATCTTTCTCCCGTACAAGATTACAAGCTCCTTAACAATAGAAACTTTAAGCCAGGCGTGGTGGCGCATGTTTGTAATCCCAGCATTTGGGAGGCTGAGACAGGAGGATCCGGGTTCGCGGCCAGCCTCAGCTACCTAGTGAGGCACTCTGCAACTTAGTGAGACCTTGTTTCAAAATAAAGAATAAAAATAGGGTTGGGGGTATATCTCGGAGGTAGAATGCCCCTGAGTTCAATCCCCAGTACTGCAAAAAAAAGAAAAAAAACCTTTGACCTGTGTACCCATATTGGCATCCCTGTGTATGATAGTAAAGCAGGAACTACCTATTGAACTGAATCTTTGGATTTTTTTAGCCTTGCTATACCGCCTCTGTACAGATCATTGTTTTAGCAGTAGTTCTATCTAATTCAAAGTTGTGAAATGGTTCAGATTTTTCTCCTTTCAAAGTAAACCAAAATTAACAGCCAAAGTTACTAACTTAGAAATGCAGAAACATGCACATGTATGTGTATATAGGTAGCTGGGAATATGTTGACATACATATATGTACTTTATAAAGTAAGAGGGCAACGTGTACAGTTCAGGCATTTGAAAGATGGCTCAGTAGATAAAGCCAGTGGGTTTTCTTTAGCAGGAAGCAATGTTGGAGCCAGGCAAGAAAATACGTTGTTTCCTTGGGTATTTTTTTTCTTTCAGTTTGATTCACGCTTAATGAAGAAAAAAAAAAAAGTACCATTCAGGGCCTAAGGCCCATTCTTATACAAAGAAAGGCAGTATATTATGTTGGATTCCTTTCAATAGAAAGAAACAAGCTATGGTTAGCTGAAAGGAGTTGGGGTGAGAGGTTGACTGGTTTTTTTAACTCTCCCAGAACACAGGTGGCACAAAGTGAGATAGAACAGTCCACACTGTTAAAACTAGTATAAATTATTCTGTATGGTGCAACATAAAAACAGTTTCTTTCTGCCATGATCCACGTTTGTTAGTTTTTTGGGGTGTGTATGTGTGTGTGTTGCTGGGGATTGAACCCAGGGGTGTCATTCTACCTCCAAGCTACACCCTCAGCCCTATTTTTTTGTATTTTTTATTTGGGAACAGGGCCTTGCTAAGTTGATAGGAGCCTCACTAAACCGCTAAGGCTGACTTTAAACCTGCGATCCTCCCATCTCAGACTTCCAAGTGCTGGTATCACAGGTGTGTGTCAGCACCCCAGGCTCATGACCCACGTTTTGACAGTCACCCACTCCTTTTCTCGGTTGGTGGAAGTGCAGCTTAGTTGCCAGCTCACCCTCCTACCTCTTGGTAAAGGGTATCATTTCTCTTTTTAATATGCTTCATGTTAAGAGAAGAGATGTTTTCTTTGACATTGTGAAATGACAGTAGAATTTCTTTCTTGGTGGAGTGGTAAACAGGAGGGCTTAGAAGGGCAGTTGGTGAACCTCTGGCTACATGTTCTCCCCGATCGAAAAGTAGACATGATTATGGATAGGGCTTTTGTGAGACAGCACGACATGTTGTTTGTAACCAGAACCCAGCAAAGACCACCCACGAGTGGGGAAGGGTTGGGGTTGGGTTATATCAATAAGACAATTGATGGTTTCCTGACAAAGTATTCTAAGAATACAATTCTGTAGAAGACTTATTGTAAGAAAATTAATCTAAGAAAATCAGTTGGGTCCATCCCAATGAAACGTGTCACAAAAAGCCTTATAATACTTGGTATGACTAACCCCCATCCCAGTGGGAATGCGTCCTGTGGCCCCAGCTCACCTAGTGGTCCTCTATCCCCCTCGCGTCTCAGGCCTTGAGTGAGACCCCTCCCTGCCAGGCGAACGGACAAGCCTTAGTTCCCAAACTCAGAGGGTGAACTTGCTTCTAGATTTTATCTAAACTTCTTTCTCCTTCTTTCTCTCATTTGCTTTAGGCCAAAGAACTGCCAACCTTAAAGGATAACGATTTCATTAATGAAGGCCAAAAGATTCATATCGATGACAACAACAAAAAGGTGTTCCTGGAAAAACTGAAAAAGGACGTGGAGGTAAGAAAAGCTGTCAGGAAGGCCCCGGCGCGGCTTAAGTGTCGACACTGTCGGGTTTCGGGGCTTTTGAGGACGTCTATTTAAATCCATCACCAAGGCGAAAATATCCGTGTCCTGTGTTGTGCAGCTCAGATACCAGGGTGACGGACACCAGAAAGGCCTACAGACATCTTCTGGGTGTCACCTGCCCTCCAGTCCCCTGCCTTTGGGGAGAGGAGAGCTGTGAGTACTTAGAGCCACAGAGCTCATCTGTTTGCAGCAGCCAGTGTAGACGGGGCGGGGAGTATTGGATTCTGTCCACAGTCAAACATATCAGAAATAAATGGGTTTTGTTTTGGTTTTTTTGCGGTACTGGGGATTGAACTCAGGGGCATTCTACCTCCGAGCTACACCCCCAGCCCTATTTTTTTTTATTCTTTATTTTGAAACAGGGTCTCACTAAGTTGCAGAGTGCCTCACTAGGTAGCTGAGGCTGGCTGCAAACCCGGATCCTCCAGTCTCAGCCTCCCAAATGCTGGGATTACAGGTGTGCGCCACCACGCCCACCCAGCTAGAAATAAATGTTTAGTAACTATTACTGTCTTGGCATCCTTCCCCCCAACCACGTCTCAGTGTTGGAAACACAGCCTCAGGTGCTCAGTGCCTGCCCCCCTCACCCTGTACTGGGGATTGAACCCAGGGGTGCTCTACCACGGAGCTACAACCCCAGCCCTTTTTATTTTATTATTTTATTTTAATTTTAATTTTTGAGACAGGGTCTTACTAAGTTGCTGAGACCGGCCTCAGACTTTCAATTCTTCTATCTCAGCCTTCCAAGTAGCTGGGATCACAGGCCTGCACCACTGTGCCCAGCCACCTAAAGCAGGGTCACAGAGCAGAGAGCCCACCTTGCCATGCCACAGGACTAGCACAGGCAGTTGTGCCTGTGGGGTGTTGAGAAGTGAGGCCCAGGGTTCCATGGGCTCTAGTCTATCATGAAGGAGATTGCTCTCAAAATACTGTTTTCTTTAAGAATTAAAAATAGCAGTATAAAGGCATTGCAACTTTCCTGTCAGACTTCCTTACTTAATTCTTTTAGAAATAAACTGGGGGAGGGAGCATTTTCCTAGAACTCTTTTTACTCTAATATGCTGTTCCCCACATACTAAGATCTGCTACTTCAAGAACGGCTTTGTAGAAAGACTTTTTTTTTTCATGTCATTAAACAAAAACAATTAAAGTGACTAGAACAAAAAAATGAATGTCATACATTTGATTCCTCAGGAAGGCAGAAGCAGTGTTTTAATTTCCTTTTTAATCTTCTAACAGCTCATTTCATGGCAAAACACTAAGGCTGACCAAGTTTGTTGCTACATATTTTTAGATCATTTAACAGAATTTTTTTTTTCTTTTGTGGTACTGGGGATTAAACCCACGGGCATTCTACCTCCAAGCTATTACCCCCCCCCAAATATTCTTTATTTTGAAACAGGGTCTCACTAAGTTGCAGAAGGCCTCACTAAGTAGCTGAGGCTGGCCAAGAACCCAGATCCTCCTGTCTCAGCCTCCCAAGTACTGGGATTACAAGTGTGCGCCACCACACCCCGCTTAGAAAATTTTTACTTTATTTTAATCTTCATGGTATACATGCTTCAATCAGAACATCAATATTGGTTGCCTGTAAAGGCTACAAGTATCTACTTTTTTTGTTTGTTTGGTTTTATTTGGGTACTGGGGATTGAACCCAGGGGCATTCTACTTCTGAGCTCTATCCCCAGCCCTTTTTTATTTTGAAGCAGAGTCTCACTAAGTTGCAGTGGGCCTCACTAAGTTGCTGAGGCTGACCACAAACCTGGAATCCTCCTGTCTGAGCCTCCCAAGTACTGGGATTATAGACATGCACCGCCATGCTTGGCTACTTTTAAAAAATAGGTACAAGTGTTTGCTTTTATCATGTCACATTTCTTCTCGCTTTTTATTAATAAACATTTACTTTTCCTCAGTTGTCAGTGGTTATTATTAAAATGCAGATTTGTTCAGCATTTCCTCTTTGTTTGGGAGTCAACTTGATCTAACTGATAATTAAGTACAGAGCCATAAGGAAAATATTCCTTTTTTTTTTTTTTTTTGGATTTGTACTGATTAATCAGCAAATCTTTGATCCATTCTTTTAACAATTATGATAATTAGCCCTCAGAGTTATCTGCGACCTGCCCCCCAAAAATGTCTTCATTTTCTTCTTTTTCTGCTGGCTATATATCACTGTGATACGTAGCCTCTAGAAATAATGTAACTCAAGCAGTTCAAACTTACCGTGAACTACATGAGGATCCTCTTAGCCCCTTTGTTGTCTCTAATAATGTCGTTGATTAAAGGATTGGATAGTTTAATCCCATACACAGCTCTCACACTTAGCTGTTTTGTTGAAATAGAGGCAGAGCATAAAGTGTTCTTTCATTAAAATTTTTTTCTCAGTGGCTGATAACAGTGTCTTTAGTTGTGAAATTCACACAGGAGCATCATTAAATTTTTAAGCGGGTAATTACAGTGAAGTAGCTTGACATCTGATCTTGATAATGAGACCAGAATTTAAGCTGGTTTTCTTTTTTCGTCAGTTCCCTGCTTTCTAATATAGCTGACTGGCCTAACTGCTGCAGTTCGAGGACAGTTTTATTTTGTTTCCATAATGCTCAAAGTAGAATATCTGAATTTATTACAGCCCAATAAATTGTCCTGTGTGTGTGTGTGTGTGTGTGTGTGTGTGTGTGTGTGTGTGTGTGTTACTGGTAGTGGGAGCTGAACCCAGAAGCAAACTGCCTCTGAGCTACACCCTCAGCCCTATTTTATTTTTTATTTTGAAACAGGGTCTCACCAGGTTGCTGAGTCTCGCTATGTTGCTAAGACTATCCTTGAACCTGTGATCCTCTTGTCTCAGTCTCCCAAGTGCTGGAATTATAGGTGTGCTGTTTTGGTTTTTTTTCTACAATTGAAATCCTGAGCTGAGTGTGGTGGAGCACCCAGTAGTTAGAAGGCTGAGACAGGAGGATTACAGATTCAAGGCCAGCCTCAGCAACTTAGCAAGACACTTTTTCTAAATAAAAAGAGTAGGGGGCTGGGAATTTCACTTAGAAGTAAATGTCCCTAGGTTCAACCCCCAAGTACCAAAGAAATGAAAAAAATAAATCCTCTTCTCCTGTTGACTACCTGGATACATTCGTGCAGGTAGCTTTGCACACAACTAAACATAGGTAAGCACTTTTCTGCACCCCCAAAAAGTCTCTATGAGAATAGATGTGCTTTCACTGTCTGCCCTGCTTCTTGTCAACTTTGAGCTTGACTGTAGAGTCCCCTCCATCCCTCCTCGATGGCTCACACTGAGATGCGAGTCACGGTGCAGAAGCTGCTCTCCTGTGGTGCCCAGGGGGCCTCCCACAGAGCACCGTGGCTGTCTGGTGTGCATGGCCCACAACCCGGCGGTGGTGAGAAGGGACCAGGGCGTCAGAGTCGAGCGTGGGCAGCAGCCGACACTTACAGAGCACCTGGAGCCCAAGCCCTGTCTGGGAAGCCATTAGCTCTCTTTTGTTGTTGTTGTTGTTGTTATTATTATTGTTCTTGTGTGTTTGTTTGTGCCGTACTGGGATTTTCTACCACTGAGCTACATCCCCAGCCCCATTTTTATTTTTATTTTTATTTTGAAACAGGTTGCTGTGAGTCCTCCTGTCTCAGCCTCCCCAAGTACTAGGATTACTTGGTGTGCACCACTACCCCTGGCCTCTTCTTATTCTTAAAACAACTTCTTGAGAGTGGATGCTGTTACTCTCCCTGGCTACTGTTACTCTCCCAGCTTGATGGGTGAGAAAACTGAGGCCAGAAACACTGGGCGGTTTTCTCAAAGACACACAGCTAACTAAATCCAGACAGGGATTTGAGGCTACAAGAGATCAGACTCCTAACTATGCAAATACAAACTGAAAATTAAAAGTGTTTGTGAAAACACAGTTGAGACTTAAATATTTTATGGGAGCATTATAATTATACAGAATAATGAGGTTCATTACGTACCCATACATGCACAGAACATAATTTGGTAAATTTTATTTCCCACTGCAACCCCTTATCTTCCCCTCCCCTCCCTTTTGTTCCCTTCCTCTATTCTATTTGTCTCAGTTAAGGCTTTGTTTTCTGGAAAATGCTCCAAAGGAGGAGGATTATAATTTTTAACAAGTGGTCAGATGTTAAATAGGACCAACTAGAATTTTAATTTACATCCCAGATGTGTAGGGAGATGGTGGTTCACTAGAACAAATGTACAAATGTGTTACTAATGTTAGCAAGTAAAGTTGTGTTCTGTTTTTGTACTGAGGATTGAACCCAGGGGCACTTTACTCCTGAGCTACACCCCAACCCTTTTTATTTTTATTTTGAAACAAGGTCTTACTGAGTTACTGTACACTAGCCTTGAACCTGCGATCTTCTCCTCTCAGCTTCCCAGGTACTAGGATTGCAAGTGTGCACCACTATGCCTTGATTATTTACTTACATCTGAAGGATCGTTCATTCACTGCCCTTGGCCGCATAGGTAGAAGAGTTGTGACAGACTCATCGTGAGGAAGGTGCCACTCAGAGATGTATTAAAGCTGAGACTAGCTCAGTGGTAGAGCCTATACTTAGCACGCTCAAGGCCCTGGGTTCCATCCCCAGCACCAAAAATTTACAAAAGAAAAGTGGTTTGGATATTGAGGAACGAATTAGCAAAGAATCAGATTAGATGGGATATTCTGAAAGAAAAAAAGGCAGATCAGTGGTCCGACGGGTAATCATTAAGACTGTAGAAAGAAAGAAAACCAAGAAACCTGAAGATTTACCAATCTTCACACTTTGAAATCTTCTGTACTTAAAAATTTAATACATGTCAGATATGGTGGTGCATGCCTATAATCCCAGTACTTACAATGCTGAGACAGGACGGTCGAAGATTCGAGGACAGCCTCAGCAAGTAGTAAGACTCTCATTAACCTAGCAAGACCCTGATTCAAAATAAAAATTTTTTTTAAAAATGGGCTGGGGGTGTAGTTCAGAAGTAGAATGCCCTGGGTTCAATCCCCATTACCACAAGATAGATGGATGGATGGGTAGGTGGGTGGATAGATAGATAGATAGATAGACAGACAGACAGACAGACAGACAGACAGACAGACACTGACAGACAGACAGACTGGCTTACAGGAATAGCTGGACACCAACCCTGCAGCTGAGCCCTGGTCTGTTGTCTCCCTCTGCCCGCATGCCCACAGGCTTCTAGTCTACCATCGATTTGCCATTTCCTTTTCTTTCTTTCTTTCTTTTTTCCTTTTTATCTTTCCCTCATGGTCCTGGGAGTAGAACCCAGGGACATTCTACCTCTAAGCTACACACCCAGCCTTTTTCATTTTCTGTTTTGAAACAAGGTCTCACTAAGTTGCAAAGGACCTCACTTTGTTGCTGAGGCTGGCCTTGAACCTCAGATCCTCCTGTCTCAGCCTCCCAAGTAATCCCAAGTACTGGGATTATAAGAGTGTGTCACCATGCCTGGGGGCAATGCAGTCTTTTCAAATATGCCCCAGGACTCTAGCCGGCAAGGCATTCTGGCGGGGAAACAGAGCCAGGCCCACTGGATGGCAGGTTGCCCGCTGTTGCCCCTCTGGAGGCTCAGAGAGCTTACCCTGGGGAGGTCTACATAAAAGACCAGTTGATTTTAATTTGCATCTCCCTACCAGGACTCTAAAGTAGACGATTTAGGGAAAACCACTTTAATGCAGCTTCCAGAGGTAGCGGTCCTAAATTCACCCTCTGAGCCCTGGGTGCAGTCTCCTTGGTCTCTGAGCCTGCACGCTGTCTCCCACCTGCCTTGGGCCAGATCAGCCGTCTCTGGACCCTGCAGCACTTTGTTCTGGTCCACACCCCTGGGCCCGCCAAAAGCAGAGAGGGAAGCCAAAGAGGCTCCCTGCTGGGTGCCGGCCTGTTGGTCAAGGAGTCAAGCCCGCGCTTGATTGTTTGGGTCTCTCCAGTAGCCAACGCCCGGGCTCCTCCACCAGCATGGACAGGACAGCCACTCAAGCACACGTTGCTGGCCCGGCGCCCAGAGCCCGGCAGCTGCCAGGGCCCTGTGGGCAGAGCAGCCTCTGGCCATGAGGTCAAAAGCTTGGCCGAGGAAGGGAGTGGAAAGCTGGCTCCTGTCACCCCGTGCGGGGGAGCTGGGGAGCCACAGAGAGGGGCAGCGCCTTCCTCTATCTCTCTGTCCCAGAAAACTGGTCAGAGTCAGAGGCTAACGGTGAGCTCAGGCCCCTTTCCACTTACAAGTGTACACGGTTCTCCGACCTGGATGCAATATCCAAATTCGAGCTCTCTGCATCTTTTTTCCTGAGCTCCAAACTAATGGGGAAGACTCTGCTGGCCCCAGGGGATTGCTGGTGGGAGGCCAGTGGATGGGCTCCGGGAGAGACACAGGCCCGCGTCCAGGCCCTCCCTGCCAGCCTACAAAAGACCCTGACTCTGCCTCCGCTCCCAGAGGCGCGGGCTCCGCAAGTTGATTTCATCTCATTTTCAACCAGAACTTCAAGACCTATAATTTCATATGCTTTGTGAATGGAAGTTTATTTCCTAAATTCTCTCAGAATAGCCGGAGGCCCAGTAGCCACTCTGCCTCACTGATCCAGGGTGGACCCCAAACCCAGGGGCCCAAGGAGACCCCAGCCCTGTGCAGAGCCTGCCAGCGGGGGCAGGTAGGGAGCTGGCTCGTTGCAGCCAGCCGGTGGGCTTTGTTCCCACTCAGCAGCCCTACCCACACGAGCGGGTCACTTGGAGCTTCACATTAGTGCCACCTCTCCAGGTGCATCCGCTTACTAAGGAAAGGAAAAAAGGAACCGGGACATGGAAAATCAGAGAATGCTGCAGACAGGAGGAGCCAACCCCGCAGAGCTAGGGCTCGCCTCACAGGATAGCCTGGTGTGGCCGGACCGAGAGCAGGGGCAGCGGGGACCAGGCCTCAGCATCCTAAACCGCCTCGTCCAGGATCGGCAGCACCGTGCATTGAGCAGGACACTGGGCGTGTGCTTCTTTGTGATGGATGCATAATGAGCCCTCCGCAGAGCATGCCGATTGCAGACTGCTTCCCCAACCCTTCCTGAGAGACTGCTGGAGGCTGCTGGGAGATCCCGGGGGGTTCCCATTTTCTTCATTGTCAGGAGAAGCTTTCTCTTCCCTCCCTCCCTGCTCTTTCTTGCCAGTTCTTCTCTGCTCCTTGGTTAGTGTAACCCAGCCTCCAGCTGATCGGTGCCCCAGCATGCACTTTACATTTACATTTGGGGGGAAACGATCCCAGCTCCGAACCAGCCCCAAGTGTGACGCTTGTGTGTCAGCCAGAGACAGTGCCCAGGAGTGTGAAAACTTCATGCAGGAGGCTTGGGACCCCTCCCTGGAGGCCTGCTCCCGCCTGTGCTCTCCTGAGCGTGGTGTTTGTTAAGATATAACTAGCTAGGCATGTGGCACACACCTGTAATCCTAGTACTTGGGAGGCTGAGGCAGGAGGATCACAGGCTCTAGGCAACCTCAGCAACTTAGTGAGACCCTGATTCAAAATGTAAAATAAGGATAGGGATGGAGCTTGGGAAAGCCCTTGGGTCCAATCCCCAATGCTAAAAGAACAAACATAAATGAAAGATGTAACTGACGGTGCTGCCCCCCCCCCAGTTTCTTGCCCAGTTAAAGCTCATGGACTACAGCCTCCTGGTGGGGATTCACGACGTGGAGAAGGCCGAGCAGGAGGAGGTGGAGTGTGAGGAGCATGACGGCGAGGAGGAGGGGGAGAGTGACGGCACCCACCCGATGGGGACCCCTCCCGACAGCCCCGGGAACACGCTCAACAGCTCACCGCCCCTGGCTCCTGGCGAGTTCGACCCCAACATCGATGTGTATGGAATTAAATGCCATGAAAGTAAGCTTAGTTATTATCAAGTCTTTTTGCATATGAAGTGGTTTGCTTTTTACATTGTGACGTTATCGGTAATCAGAACCCAGTCAGGAGGGTGCAGCCCTGCACTTCGCTTCTCCAGCTTGCAGGAAGACTGGCTCGGAGACAGCAGACTGTTGGAGGGAAGTGGAATCTCTGATGTTGAAATGTAATGTGATCCGGTCCTTGGATTTTGTGATGTTTATGGAATAGAGCAAAACCACAGCACACACACATATACACACAGGCACATTTATAGCATACATAAGTATTTTAAATACTATTAAATCTCTCTCTCTGCGTGTGCTAGGTATTGAACCCACACCCTGTGCCTGTTAGGCAAGCACTCTACCACCTAGCTACACCCCAGCCCTCAGCTCCTCTTTTAAGTCAAAAGTATCACCAATTTGTCCTGAGTGCAGCATGTGTGTGCGGTCCATGTCACCCTCAGGTGGCCTTCTTGAGGGACAGGCACGGCATGGACCTCAGCCCTCTTCTCAGATGCTGAGGCCAGGCCCCAGGGCATGGGTGAGGACCTCCAATTTGCTGCTCTCTGTCCTCTGCTGTCCTCCCCATGGAGGAAGGAAGGGGTCTGTGACCCCATTCTGCAAGTCAGACCCATCTCGATGCTCAATGTCTAGGTGACTGGATTTTTGAAGAAATACTGCACTCTAGCTACTTATCC
The DNA here is from genome assembly GCA_004027655.1 of Graphiurus murinus. Lineage (NCBI taxonomy): Eukaryota > Metazoa > Chordata > Mammalia > Rodentia > Gliridae > Graphiurus > Graphiurus murinus. Next base: position 19,717 of record PVLC010006607.1, on the reverse strand, counting down.
CCCCCAAAAAAATGTTTTATGTTTTGAATACTAAAACATGTGGTAAGTTACTGAGGCTAGCCTCGAACCTGCAATCCTCCTGTGTGCACCACCACACCCAGCTCAACATACAGAAAATTTACCTAGAGGCAAATACACATTTATTATAATTCATAACTGAAGCATTATTTTTAATACTTTTACTGGTGCATTGTAATACATCACAGCAAGATTCAAAGTGGTACATAAATATATGCACACATCACCTGGTGGAAACATTGTATTTTTGAAAACACATAGGAAGTTGATCATGGAGAAGATAGAAGCCCTTCCAGCTCTGAAATTATGTCCAGTAAGAGTTAGGTATGAACAGTGTATGTAATGGCAGTAGAGCATTAATAAGCATAATTAGTTCTACTGGTTATATAGAGCTGCTTTCTTTTTCTTTTTTCTGGTGGTACTGGAATTGGAACCCAGGGCCATTCTATCTCTGGGCTACACCCCCAGCCCTATTTTATGTTTTATTGTTGAAACATGGTCTCTCTAAGTTGCTGAGGGCCTGTCTGAGTTGCTGGGGCTGAGCTTCAAACCTGAGATCCTCCTGTCTCAGCCTCCCAAGTGCTGGGATTACAGGTGTGCACACCACACCTGGCTTATATAGAGCATTTTTTTAAACAGTTTTTTTTTTATTGTTGTGTTTTTTTACAACAAGTCATACACCATCATTAAAGAAAATACAGATTAACAAAAAATAAATAAATAAAACCAATCCCATGCTTGGACCTTCACTACTCTTATCCTGGTGGTGTGACTTTTTCTTGGAGTCGGAGGCCGTGCAGGGGCACGCTGGAGCCCCTTCACTTCTCGCCCCACAGCCTCCCTCTCACTGCGGCCACTGCCCCTGGAGTCCAGGTGTTTCCAGCTGTTGTCACCTGTCCCACATCACCACTCTTCTCCCTTTGCAGACTCCCCCAGGAAAGAGGTATACTTCATGGCGATTATTGACATTCTTACTCATTATGATGCAAAAAAGAAAGCTGCCCATGCTGCAAAAACTGTCAAGCACGGGGTAAGTGACTGGGCTCTCTCCTGCCCTCACTGCTGTCTGCTCTAGGGACCCCTGATTTCTACTGCTCGGCTCTTTTCTGTCCAGCTGGTCCAAGGCCCTCCGAGACGCTGGGCAGACTCCTGGGGCCCTGCCGAGTCACCCAGACCTTCCACACTGGGGACATTCATAGCCACATGCGTCACTGGAATATTATACAGCTTCTTCTGTGTTTGAGAAATGCCCAAAGCATAAAAGTGCTCCAGATAGTTTAGTGTTTCAATATGAAATCTTCCCCGCTGAAGCAAGAGTTTCCAAAACATGTAGGATTCTGTTTCTTTTCTCACTGTGCATTTTTTTTTCTATTACAGAAACCTTTTGAATATAAGATCACAAATCATATCAACCTTTCTCATGCTTGCTTAGAATTAGCATTATTCTAGGCATACATTAACTTGTAGGATCTCCATGGCAAGCCTGGGAGGGAGAAGAACCAGTGTGGCCCCTTTTGTCAGTTGGAGAAACTGTGGAAGACAGCCAGGAGTGAGTTGCCAGGACCCACGGCTGGGCAGCGGTGGAGATAGGATTGCTCCCAGGACCCTGCCCTGCAGGGAGCCCACCTGCCTGGCCGCTCTTAACAGTGAGCTGCATATCCATCTTATGCTTGCATTGTAGCGCTCCTTTAAGGCCTTCCAGGTACTAAGAAGCCAGAGTCCCTCCCACAGGTCCAGTGGGCCCTGCTTGTCCTCACTGCAGGAGAGGGGCCTCCCAGACTGGGGTCAACCAAGATGCACCAGAACCAGCAAGCTCAATTAAGTGCTCTTTGGGCTGGGGCGCAGCTCAGTGATAAAGGCTTGCCCAGCATGTGTGAGGCCCTGGGTTCAATCCCCAACACCACAAAAGAGAAAGAGAGAATGTATAAATCTAGTTGGACAGGGTGGCCCACACCGATAGTCCCAGTACTTGGGATGCTGAGACAGGAAGGTCAAAGGTTCAAAGCCAGCCTCAGAAAACTGAGTGAGACCCTGTTTCAAAATAAAAGGGGCTGGGGGTTTAGCTCAGAAGCAGAATGCCCCCTGGATTCAATCCCTAGTACAAAACAATTAAAGGCTCTTGGTCATCCCAGAAATAGAACCAGCCTAGAACCATATTCCCATGGCCAAAGGACTATTTCATTCTTATCAGCAGCAGCTACAGTGGTCCACGAATAGTGCACACCAAGGCTGCCGTGCACATTAGTGAGAGAGGTGTGCAGTGGCCCTCACCATCAGAACCTTCTTGTACCATCTTTAAACTATGCATGTGTCAGATGCACCACCCCTTCCCCAGACCTGAGTCCATCAGGAGTTGAGGGAGGGTCCTGGGACAGCCCCTGCCGCTCTGATGCCCCCCCTGCTGAAAACCACAGACCTGGGGCAAAGACGGGATTGGGGCAGAATCCCTGTGTCACTTTCCTGCTCGCGTGACTTTGAGGAAATGCTCTGCTGAGAAGGGGTCCTAATGCCTTGTGCCACGGGGTTTTACACGGGTAAATGTGAGGTGAGCTGGGCGGATGTTTCATAAGAACGTGTTCCCACATTGTATACACCGTGCCGTGAAGTGTGCCAGGGCCAGCATGACTCCTGACTCTGAGTTAGCCTCCCAGATGCGTCCCCAGTTAGCTCCATGACATGCCACGTGGCCTAAAACTGTTGGCCATTTGCAAGAACAAAACATTGCTCTCAGCCACGGGGCGTTGTCTTGAGCTGCTACCAGGGCTCGTTCTCTGCCTTCCAGGCCTGGGCTCCTCCATGCTACCCCAGCAGCCAGGCCTGGAGATTGCAGGTTTGTCCCTGAACAGGAGAATCTGAACGTAGCACCTGGTGGCTAACTCTGGCCTTGCCCTTCGCTGCCTCGGGGGCGCTGGCCGGCTCTGTGCATCTAAGCGTGGACTGCACCCCACTGGACTGCTGCAAGGGGCCGGCTTCCTGGCTTGGATGGGCTGTGAAGAAAACAGTGGCGCCCCTGTGTCCTGCAGCCAAGGAGAACAAGCCCTCACTCAGGGGGACAAGCAGCCACAGCGTGTGTGTCACCTGTTATGGCACCAGGAAAGAGCCTGGCCAACCTTCCCAGCGTCTATCCTGCCATTGTCATTTTTTTTTTTTTTAATACTGGAGACTGAACCCAGGGGCATTCTACCTCTGAGTTACACCCCCAACCCTTTTTATTTCTTATTCTGAAACAGGCTCTCCTAAGTTGCTGAGGGCCCTGCTAATTTGCTGAGGCTGGCCTCGAACCTGTGATCCTCCTGTCTCAGCCTCTCAAGTACTGGGATAACAGGTGTATGCCACCACGTCCAACTATCACGCCTCATTTTTTAGCACTAAGCCACTTCCCTCTGTCATAAGCTAAGAGGATCCTAAAACTTGAACTCTCCTTGCAATTGTTTCCAAGGTGTCCCCTTTACCAGATTTTTGCCATTGTCAAAGTGTCTCCAGTCTGTCTTCTTGAAAAGGAAAGGTGTTGTCGCATTGTCCCTGTGCCTCGAGGGTCAGTCACACAGATCCCACTCTATGGCAGGACTGGCCCAAATATCACTAATTTGGTAATTTTTTTTTTAATTTGCAGCTGTCACCTGAATGTGAAAACAGCCTCTGATGCTGCCACTGACCTTTGCTTCATTTTCAGACCCAGAATCATAAGCATCTTGATTGCTCGCCAAATAGCTGAGGTGTTATGAGTGACAGTGTAAGAGTAGAGTCCACATAGATTTAAAATTAGTAGCTTGAGGGCTGAGGGGTAGCCCAGTGGTAGAGTGCTTCCCTAGCATGCATGAGGCCCTGGGCCTCATCCCCAGCACAAAAAAAAAAAAAAGAAAAAAATCAGCTGCAATTGGAAATAGCTATAGATATTGAGTACTACTTTGTGGAAATCATAAATAAATATTGTATCAATATTGCTTTCCTTTAAAACTGCCCAGGCTGGAGCAGAGATCTCGACCGTGAACCCAGAGCAGTATTCAAAGCGCTTTTTGGACTTTATTGGCCACATCTTGACGTAACCTCCCACACAGCCTTGGACGGACGTGATCGTGGAAAGGACAGAGGTGGCTTCAGTGCAGGAAAAAGGAAAACCAAACCCATGCAGCACTCCTGCAGGAAGCCGGCCTCCCTGTTCACACCTTCAGGCCAAGATGACTGATTTGGGGGCTACTCGCTTTAACAGCTACCTGATACTTCCCAGCATCGTTCTAGCTATTTCTGACTTCTTGCGTGTGTGTGTGTGTGCGCGCGCGTGTGTGCACATTTTTAATTAATTAATTAATTAATTAAAACAGATCGGCGTGAATCAGAATGTGTTACAACCAAAAAAAAAACAAAAGCCTGATTCCAGCTGTGGTGGAATGAATGAATGAATGAATGAATGAATGAATGAATGAATGAATTAGCGAGCACCTGGGGGAGGGAAGAGGGAAATGCGTGTCAAAGCCACCTGTCGGCATCGCACGATGAACGGTGGATCCGTTTATTTTTTGAGATGGAAGATGTGAGGTCATATTCATAATAATAATGAAGATAATAATAATGAAGATAATAATAACGATGGTGATGGCAAGGAAACGCAAACCTCACCTCGAATGTCACACTCAGCCCGCACACAGACCCTGGGCACTGGACGGGAGAATGCTGGCGTCTCCGTGTGGACTGGTTGCAGTTTCAGGACCCCCAGTGTTCTGGAAGAACCCCCTCCTCCTCCTCCAAGCTGACGCCCCAGGAACCTGTCTACATTTTCATCTCCTTAAACATGTCCAGGAAAATTGCTTGCTTCTCTTTTCTTCCCTGGAGACTCTTCATTGTTACACCCTTATGTTGCAGGGTAGGAATTCATGCTACAAAATGGCAAAGCTTACCTGAAAGGCGCATAGTTTGGGGCAATGGTAGTTACATCTCCTGCTGCAGGAAGATGAGCAAAGAATTAAAACTCTCAGTTCTCCTGTGACCGAAAGCAAATCCGAATTGTTAAGAGGTTTATGTTTGGCCATTGTTTAGACAATGGTGTTTTATTACGAATTATCCCTTTAACTGAAACCCTCAGTTTTACTGTTTACATTATTAGGAAAACAGGGATATTTTTGAATCTAAAAATTTAATATACAGCATGTGATTTTTGAAGTTTACATGTAAAGTCATTTTACAGTGTAGGTGAAATAACGTTTGTCGTATTTTGAGATGTGTCCTGCGGTCATGTTTATGAGTGAAAGTTTTGTTCAAAGTACATGGTAGACAGTCTTTTACAATAAAAGGAAAGGGATTGTTTGTCTCCGGATGTACATTTATCAACCTGATTTTTTTTTAAGAGATTTAACCCAATCTGGTTCTTTAAGTTCATTGCCCTAAACTGTGCTGATTGTGTTTAATCAAGTTAAAAATTTCCAACATTGATCATGTATCTACCAGTTTCTCTGCATTTTCTAAAAGGCGTCAAGTTATAAAATATTAGACTTGCTTAGAGTAGGTTATCAACTTATATGCTGTGCTAAAGCTGTGCCTTTAAAACTCTTTGTTTAAAAATGAGATGGTTTTCACAGGCAGTTTCAGAAAAGGAAAAAAAAAATCCACCGTTCAATATTTACTTACAACTCAGCAGACCCACGCCCATGGCCTTTTCCTGCCCCTTCACTTCAGGGCTCTCGGGCCATGCTGTGCCCAGCTTTCCTGGGCTGCTTCCCGCGTCTGCGGGAGCCAGCAGCGAGTCCAGTCGGCTGCTATCCACCAGCTTTACATAGATTCGTTATCCGCTGATGTTAACCCCACTGTAACATAGCTGCACAAGTCCACGTTTTCTGTATTTAAATTAATCAGTGCTACTATTTGGTTCCCCGCTGCCACTAATTCTGGCACCAAATCCATTTGGGCGTTCTGAAGTTCTGCTGTGGTTCCTGTGGCCCAAGACTTCCAAACATAAGACCCTGAAGTAAAGCCCAGGTACATGTACATGATTTGAGCGACCATTTCCATTTCCTTTGTGGCCAATCTGTGTATGCTTTTAGAGGTTTACCAAATGCTTTATTTTTTGTCTGTAACGGTCTCTGTCATTCATTTATGTTGATGAACTGTTTGGACAGAGTGAGGAAGCTTGCCTCTGTCTCCTAGTGCTAACAGTACACTCCGGTCATGAGCCAGGCTTTACAAAATAAAGCACTTTGATGACTCACCAGGCGGACCCTGTGTCGCTCAGTCCCAGGTGTGTTTCTCTCTACTGCAAACAGATGGTGAGCACTGCTGAGGGTGTCTACCTGAAGCCCATCCAGAGGGAACAGTGAAACCGGATCCTTCCACTTTCGACCGCCTTGCCTTCAACATGTGAACTAGTTTATCAGTAAATAATAATTCCCCCAATGAAACTTACTGTAAGATGGACAGGAAGAGAAAAAATCTCAGCGAATATCCTCTAAGTCATGATTATTTTTAGTTTAGATCAGCATTAGCCCTGTGCATCAGCACTTTTTGGAACTTCAGTGGGCTGCCACGCCGGGGAGAAGGCATTCCCCTGGCCCTGGCTCCCGGAAAGCAAACGGCACCACCATGTCTTATCCTGAAAATGCATATTCGTTTTTCTTTCTGCGGTACTGGAGGTTGAACACAGGGACATTCTACCTCCAAGCTACACTCCCAGCCCTATTTTAGTTATTAATTTGAAACAATGTCCCACTAAGTTGCAGAGGGCCTCACTTAGTTGCTGAGGTTGGCCTTGAACCTATAATCCTCCTGTCTCAGCCTCCCAAGAACTGGGTTTACAAGCATGCCCCACTGCACCAGACTACAGATGCATATTCTAATTCAACCTATGGATTAGGAAGTATTGTAAACTTGATGCACATTTCATGTTGTTTGTGTGCAGTTTGGTCCTCAACATTAGGCAAACAGAAAAAATAAAGAAACTGAGCCACGTGGGCATACACTAGCCACACATGTCTGGGCATCCGCCAGCTCACCACAGGTATAACGCGGCCCGTGCACCCATCTCTAGAGTCCCAACTTTCTGTCTGGCATCAGACCTCTCTTCTTCCTCCAGGTAATAACCAAGAGCTGTGATCGTCTGATAGTCATGGCCACAAGTACCACTCAAGTGTTGTTGTTTTTTTAATAATTTGCACAGATGTTAGAATTTCACAGCAACTGTGTGTGTGTGTGTGTGTGTGTGTGTGTGTGTGTGTGTGTGTGTATAGCTGAGAATGGAACTCAGGGCCTCTTGCATGCTAAGCAAGCACTCTACCACTGAGCAGCACCCCCAGCCCCCACTCAAGTCTTTTTCAAAGTAACTTACATCATTTATTTTGTTTACTTTTATTTCCTAACAATTTAACTTGTTGAAACTGTGTTATTTCCATTGAGTGCCTCTGTATGAGTGTGTACTTGTACGAGGGGGTGTGTGTGAGAGAGAGAGAGAGCGCGTGTTTGGGTGTTTGTGTCTCTAGTTCCATTTTCCCCATAAGTTCTATGATTTCTCTTGCACGCTTTTGTGACTTCTAGGGACACGTGTCACATTATTGCAGAACTGACTGGTCAGCAGGGAGTGTAAATTCAGTTTTCTTTGTATATGTTTTGAATGTGGGCACTCATTTTCCCTTCACTTGGCTTTTTAATTTCCCCAATTAAAAGTTGTTCTAGTACCAGAAAAAGTTATTTCTAACTCAGAAAGGACAAAAATTGGTAGGAAGCATTAACCCTTCATATGACATTTTTTTGAAATAGTGATGAAGAGTTAAATGCAAGCCAGGTATGGTGGTGCACACCTATAATCCCAGGACTTGTAAGGCTGAGACTGGAAGATTGCAGGTTCGAGGACAGCCTCAGCAACTTAGCAAGACCCTGTTTCAAAATAAAAATAGCTGGAGTATAACTCAGAGGCGGAATGCCTCAGGGTTCAATCCCCGGTACTAAACAAACAAACAAAAAAGTTAAATGCCAGTACTTGGGAGACTGAGACAGGAGGATCACAGGTTTGAGACTAGTCTCAGCAATCTAGCAAGACCTTGTTTCAAAATAAAAAATAAAACAAGGCTGGGGGTGTGGTTTGGAGGTAGAATGGCTTGGATTCAATTCCCAGTGCCAAAAAAATAAAAAAGTTAAGTTTGCAATGTGAGGAACTCTATGTAATGAAGTGGTGAGGTATACAGTGTGGACATGACGTCATGGGCTTGAAAGACCATTGAAGTTTACTGGGAAAATTAGAGTTGACCATTTAACCTGCAGTGATTACCAAAAGTTCTTTCATAAGAAACAACCCTAAAGAGTAGAGTGGATACCTTTTCATCGAAACTGGATGCCTTCAGAAGTTTGCTCTAGCTCTGTTTTTGCAATTTGGTGAAAATCCTGCCAAAGAGCAGTTAAATGCCGCAGCCTATAATTTTCTCTCACTCTTAAACACTGTGTTCAATTTAATTTCATGAGAGAGAGGACAAAAGATTACCACTTCCCAGAATGGGCTCCAATAGATCTGTGTCTTATAAAATCCCACACATGGTGCTGGAAGAGGTGACAGACGAGGAAATTGTCAACTTCAATATCAACAGAGAGTGGCTCTCAAGATTTCAAAAGGATTCTATTTAGAAATGAGTAGAACGTTACAATCTGGAATATGCATGCTATAATTCAAGGAGACAAAGAGAGACATTGGGGTTTAAAGGTAAAATGAGGAAGGTTACATAAGTAGTTTTGAAACCATCATCCTTGACTACAGAGATTCGTAAGGGTGCTGCCGGCCCAAGAGGGAATAGACACTTGCTGGTCAGATGTCCCCATAGAAGTATTCTTTGTATCAGGTTGCAGGGGACAAATTTGTGGTTTTTCAGGGAGATCTTGTAATAGTTTTCACAGAGGTGCATGTGAATGTCCCTCCCTTAGGGTCTCCCTACTCCATTTTGTTAGAGTATGACGTAAGTGACTTCATTTTAGCACTGCCACCTTTCACAAAACCTTGGCCTGGAGAATCCAAGTGGCTTGTCCAAGGCCACCTACTTAGTGGCAACACTGGGGTTAGATCTCAGCTTGCCCCAACTCAGGAGTGGGAGATGAATGCGACCAGTGGACCTAGGACCCTCCTGGAGCTATGGGCCCCTCACTCAACGAGAGTGCGCCCATCGTGCTTCATTTTTCTATTCACCTCTTAGTCCAACAGCTTATCGTTGTTATCACTCAGGTTTCTTTATCTCCAGTTGTTTATCATATTGGGGAATATAAAAATATCCCTACACCTACTAATGGCAGTCTCTGCAGGTGGAACTTGGAAATCTACCATTAAAGTATGCTTCCTGGGTGCTTCTCATGAATGCCTAGGTTAAATGGTAACTATTTCCACTGGTTTTGTTGTTTGTTTGTTTGTTTGTTTGTTTGTTTGGGGGTTTTGGTGCTAGAAATTGAACCCAGGGGCATTTTACCACTGAGCTACACCCCCTCAATCCTATTTTATTTTTTATTTTTAAACAGGGTCTCACTAAGTTGCTGAGGCTGGCCTAGAACTTGTGATCCTCCTTTCTCAGCCTCCCAAGCATTAGGATTACAGGTGTGTGCTACCATGCCTGGTTTCTTTTCTAAAAATAGGCACAAGTGTTTGCTCGTTCACTAAGTTGCTGAGGCTGGCTATGAACCTGTGATCTTCCTATTTCAGCCTCCCAAGTACTAGGATTACAAGCGTGTGTCACCATGTGGGGCCACTGATCACTAATTTTAAATACTGTTATCAGTCTCCCCTTTTTTCTGTACTTTCTCCTAATATGTGAACAAAGTAGCATCTTATTGATTCAAGCAGGAGTCAGCAAATTACTGCCTGAGGGGAAAGCTAACCCACTGCATGATTTTCATTGCAAATAAAGTTTTATTAGAACATGGCCATGCCCACTCATTTAGTATTTTCTGTGGCTACTTTCAGGCTATAGTGACAGAGTTAGCTGTTGTGGTAGAGATTCTATGACCCACAAAGCCTGAAACATGACTGTCTAGCCTTTTGTAAGACAAGTTTGTTGACCCTGAAGTAGAGCCTCATTATACTATTACAAAGTTGTTTCTCCAAAATGTGCGTTTCCACTACAATTTCTTCACATAATTCTTCATCTGTGATATGATATAAAGCAAAGTTTGAAAAAGACCTCAAAGCTTGTTAGCAAAATTAAATATTCAAGCTGGCATGGTGGCACATGCTTGTAATCCCAGCACTTGGGAGACTGAGACAGGAGGATCACAGGTTTGAGGTCAGCCTCAGCAACTCAGCAAGACCCTGTTTCAAAATAAAAATAGGGCTGAAAGTATAGCTTAGAGGTAGAATGTCTCTGGGTTCAACCTTCAGTACCAAAAAGGGGGGGTGGGGGGAGGAAGGAAGGAAGGAAGGAAGGAAAAGAAAAAGATTCAAATTTTGGCATTTTTTAGAATTGAATAAACTGTTTTTACTATTCCTGTCATAGATATATCCACAGTGGTTGGCTTCACTGCGTGCTTAATTTGGGGGTCCCTTAGTTTTCACATCAGGATGGTAGATATGAGGGATTTGGATGTGTTGTTTTGTTTTATTTTATTTTATTTTATTTTATTTTATTTTAGAAAAGAAAGCAGACACAGAAAATAACTCCAGTTTAGAAGCCTAGAGGTCAGAGCGCCCTCTCGTCTCTGCCGCAGCCTGCTCCTGTTCCTCTCACCTCTGGCTCTTCCTGGCTCACGCGTTCACTCTAGGTGGATTCCCTGTCTCCAGAATCTCATAGTAGGAAAATAGACTCCAGTTAGGGTCATTATCTCATGCGGGTGTCAAATTTCAGGACTTTCCAACCAGGTGACACCCCGTGTTGCCCCTGCATCTATTCCTGTAAGAGAGAGCTCTGACCTCTCCTCTGGAGGCGAGATGCTTGCCCCCCTAATGCTATCACAACTCCAGGGTTTTGACTGAAGTTGTACCTCCTTTTGAATTTGTGTTTTGTAAATTACTCTGGTGATCTTAAAGTGACCAGAGAAATTGCCAATCCACAAAACCCATTTAAAAATGATCAGAAATTTAAGTCATTGTCTGTTAAAATCCTGTAAAAACAGATGGTTGAGATCTCCAACATATGTCACATTCTATTTTCTCAAGAAAGAACTCTAATATCTCTATACATACCTTTATTTTTTCTTTGTGATGTTTGGCATTGAACCCATGGCCTCTTGTATGCTAGTGATGATACTGAGGGAGCGTTTTGTTTTGTTTTGTTTTGGGTACTGGGGACTGAACCCAGGGGCATTCATTCTATCACTGAGCTACACAGCTAGCCCTTTTATTTTTTATTTTGAAACAGGGTCCCACTAAGTTGCTGAGGAGGGTCTTGCTGAGGCTGGCCTCAAACCTGCAATACTCCTGTCTCAGCCTTTCAAGTACTGGGATTAGAGGTGCACACCACGACATCCAGCTTGAGGGAAAGATTTTGACTTTTGTCTCTCTTGTTTTGGGAATTTATTTCCATTAGAATAAAGAAGCCGGAAGCCAGGCGTGGTGGCGCACGCTTGTAATCCCAGCATTCGGGAGGCTGAGACTGGAGGATCCGGGTTCACAGCCAGCCTCAGCTACCTAATGAGGCACTCCGCAACTTAGTAAGACTCGGTTTCAAAATAAAGAATAAAAAAAATAGGGCTGGGGGTATAGCTCAGAGGTAGAATGCCCCTGAGTTCAATCCCCAGTACAGAAAAAAAAAATAATAATAAAGAATAAAGAAGCCGGGCTGGGGCAGCCGGGAAGTTATCTGGACTGCCCACTTCTACCTCCATGGACCACAGTCCCTCCACGTGCAGAAGAGACAACGTTCTCACCTTGGGCCAAGGTTCTCAGAGCTTGCTCTAGAATGAGAGAAGTGGCCATGCTGACATCCCCAAGGGCACCTGAAGGCTGCAGAGGGCATGGAGACGTCCACAGCGGGGTTGAGCACAGGCCTCGCTCTCGTGGTCCTGGGCACCTGGAAGTCGCTGCAGGCATATGAAGCAGAGAGGGCAGCACAGGCTAGCTACCCGAGCTCTTGTGTCTGCGGAGGACGCCGTGGGTTCATCATGAGTTAAATTCTCACATCCATATTCTCAGAGCCCCAAGGAGATTTCATAAGCCTGATAGCCCCCCGGCGATGACTGGTGGATGGGCTGGGCCTTCTCACGGCTGAGTTGAATCACACAAGTTGCCGGTGGCACCAGATGTGGATTCTTTTCATCATTATTCTTGGAGAGAATGTCCATTCAGCATTTGTTAGCTTTACTTGTTAAAAAAAAAATTTTTTTTTTAAGGACATTGAAGCGTCCCACCCCCTCCCTCTTCTTTCTCGTTTTTTATTCTCACTTATTTTGTATTTGTTATTCCCCAACCATAATTCTCACAAGAGCAAAAGCAAGAGAGATGTGTGAATCAGATGTCAACAGCAGCCCTGAGGTCTGTGCAGAAGCAGCCATAGCAGTCAGCAGAGGAAGGAGGGCCACATGGGCAAGCTGGCTGGGCTGTCAGCTGGCTGTCCCAGATGCCTGTAAAACCAGGGCTAATACAGGAAGTGCTGCCAAGACGCAAGATCTCTAGATAGACGGAAAAGGCAGACCTCCAGGACTTGATTATACAGGACTTACATCATAATCTCTCATTTAACACACTTTTATTGGGTTGCTATTACATGTTAAACCTCATGTGAACCACCAATGATGAGAGTCAATGAACGGAAGGAGTTTATAGGCTAGCATGGCAGGTAACTCCACCAGCATGCCAGGACCACTGGGCTGGGGCACTGGCTCGCTGGGGTTCAGGGCCCCTGCCCTTTGCATGCTGCCTGGGGGCACACTTCACATTCTAAGTGGGAAGCCTCAAGGCTCTTGTGCTGATATAGTCCACCGTGAAAGCACACACTTAAACTCATTTAAATCTGAAGTTGAGTCTGGCCTGGTGGCACACACTTGTAATCCCAATACTTGGGAGGCTGAAGACAGGAGGATCGCAGGTTCAAGACCAGCCTCAGCGACTTAGTGAGACTGTTTCAAAATAAAAAAATAAAATAGGGCTGGGGGTATAGCTCAGAGGTAGAATGCCCCTGGGTTCAATCCCCAGTACTGCAAAAATAAATAAATAAATAAAACAAAAAATCCTAAATTGAATTACAGTTTCATATTGTGACCTGGGCCACTTTAGAGGTTCCATTTCCACATTTATAGAAAGGGGGATGTTACATAGCTCACGCAGCTGTTGTAGTAATAAGTAAGAACAATGTGTGTCATATACTAGTTTTAGGACTTAGCACACAGTATGTACTTATGTCCCCTAAATTGTTCAGGACTGTGAGTTTATCAGAAATATTTTATTCATTAATTAGAAGGATTAATTGAATCCGTGTTCCTATCGTCGTATGACATAGTAGATGAATACAACAGCATAAATGTTACGTAGCTGTGATAGACATGTCAGTGTTCTATCTTCCATTCCTCATTCCTTCCTATTTATGAACCACGTTGTCAGAAAATCGTCCTTCCCTCTTCCCTCTTGTTCATACTTCCTTTCAAACTGTATTTCTTCATGGGATATATTGGAGCAAGATCAGCTGTGTCTATTTTTTTTTTTCCTGGTGCTGGAGGTTGAACCCAGAGGCATTCTATGTCTAAGCTGCATATGCAACCCTTTTTATTTTTAAATAGGGTCTTGCTAAGGTGCTGAGAGTCTCCCAAAGTTCCTGAGGCTAGCCTTGAACCTGTGATCTTCCTGTCTCGGCCTCATTGGAATTGCAGGTATGTGCCACCATGCCTGGTTGCTGTGTCTATTTGAATACGTCGGCACAAGGTCAATGTTTGGAAGTTACACTTTGATCTGTAGGTAAAACAAGCTAGCAACTGAGGTGGGTCACCAAACAAAATTGGATGTGCCTTGGATGTGTTTCCCAGCAGTTTTAGCAAACAGCATGCTGGTGAGAAGGCTCCACGTCTGTAGAATGGTGGATCTGCCTCAGGAAGCCGGGACGCCAGGGGAGAGAAGGAAGCAAGGGCGGGGCAGGGGTCTGGCTCATGTGTGCCCTCCGCACCAACCTTCCAATGAGAAGTTTCTCCCAGATAGATGACAGAAACTTTCATCTCCAGTGACAAGAAAAACAACATTTGCAGTATAGTATCTGAGGTACACCTAGCTCAGAGGGAGGGAGGATGTGTGTGTGTGTGTGTGTGTGTGTGTGTGTGTGTGTGTGTGTGTGTGTGTGTCACTGGGGATTGAACTCAGGGTCATTCTACACCCCCAACCCTATTTTATTTTTTTATTTTGAAACAGGGTCTCACTAGGTTGCAGAGAATCTCACAAGATTGCTGAGGCTGGCTGTGAACCTGGGATCCTCCTGTCTCGGCCTCATTGGAATTGCAGGTATGTGCCACCATGCCTGGTTGCTGGGATTACAGGTGTGCGCCACCACGACTAGCAATATTAGTTCTATTTAATAGGAATTTGGGCAATCATATCAACAAGTGTGCTCTGTGTTATGGAGATGAAGGGATGGGGAGCGAGAGTTCTTGGATAAATTCCCAGCTTCTCAGATGCAGTGATTAAATGATCCCTAGATGTTTTACTAAATTACAATAGTTAAATTATGAAAAGTCCCTGAAAATATTTTTGAAGAGCAATGAAATTTAAATAGCCTAAGGAAAAAAAAAGTGTCAAATTATAGAGTCACAAGGAGAAAAGCCAGTGACAGAAGTTGTAAACCCCAGTTTTTTGCCTGTGGCTGCAATCAGCCAGTTCTCACTTGCAAAGGCGCCCAGGTCAAACCCACCAGCAAAGGTCATCACACTGGGGCTCACACTGCAGAACTCTCCTGTCAAAACTTCGGGGGGAGATTAGATAAGAGTGTATTTGATAAGCTAAAATTAAAATGCAAATATAAGAAATGCCTATGCATCAAGAATCAAAGTGATCTGAACACAGGAGTTGGCAGAGGGTCTTGCTGACCTGCCCAGTGATAAACGGTGCTCAGGCGGCGCAGCGTCCTGAAGGGCCGCGTGACTCCCGGGATCACCCTCATCACCGTCGCTTGGCCGGTGCGGTGTGGATGTTATTAAGGCCTTCGAACGCTTCTCTGAAATTAAGTAGGACTTTTAGGGCATGGTAATCAACTTAATCAGAAGTCCCCATTTCCCAATCATTTGGGGAGGGGCAGTTCCTACAAGCAAAAGCAATGGCTGACCTTTCTTTGTGGTCAAAGAATCTTCCCCTCACTCCATCCAGTCATCCATCCAAACAAGAATGAATTTATTTATTTATTTATTTATTTATTTATTTATTTATTTATTTATTTATTTATTTATTTATTCATTTATTGGCACTGGGGATTGAACCCAGTGGTGCTCTACCACTGAACTATACCCTCAACCCTTTTATTTTTAATTTTGAAACAGGGTCTCACTAAATTGCCAAAGCTGCCTTCCAACCTATTATCCTCCTGTCTCAGCATCCCAAGTTCTAAGATTACAGGCAGGTGCTATAGCACCTGGCTTTTCCCCTTCCATTTTTTTTTTTTTTTTTTTTTTTTTTTTTTTTTTTTTTTTTTTTTTTTTGCGGTACTGGGGATTAAACTCAGGGGCATTCTATCTCTGAGCTACACGCCCAGCCCTATTTTTTATACTTTATTTTGAAACAGTGTCTCACTAAGTTGCGGAGTGCCTCGCTAGGTAGCTGAGGCTGGCCTCGAACCTGGATCCTCCGGTCTCAGCCTTCCACATGCTGGGATTACAAGCGTGCGCCACCACGCCCGGCTCTCTAATCACCTTCTAATCCCTTCTCATAGGTGTGCAAATTTCCTGTTAAATGCTCAGCACTGAGATGTTTGTTCAATGAATAACTCTCTAGGGCAGGTATTGAGCGCTTGAAAGAAACAAAGCGTTCATTGATCATTGATGCCCTGCTTCTAAAAAGCCATGTTTTCACTGTGATTTCATGCTCGGAACCAAAGCAGACATCACCTTTCACTCCGAGGTCCTCAATCTGCTGCTAAGATCCTCTTTCCTCCTGACCAGGGCCGCTTAATGTTATGACATCCATCAAATGCTCTTTCAGAAATATACTCACCAGAGAATCTCACTTTCCTTTCATAATTCTTCAAATTAGGAAAAAGAATTCATGATGCATGAAATCTGAAATAATAAGATTGCTTCCTAAGCAATTAAATAGTTAACCATTTTAACCCAAGGATGCCTCTTTCACATCGAGTCGTATTTTAACAAGGTTATGTCTTAACTCCTTTGCAACTCTCATATTTATAAATTTTCCTTTGCAACTCTCTATTTATAAATTTTAAATGTAACCTGTGTGAACCTGTCTTTACTTTTACTTTTATTTTTTGTTTTGTTTTAATCAAAAGGATCTTCTTTCTTACAGTAATTGGTGTTTTCTCCCTTTAAATGATATCACTATTTTTCTTCTTCTTTTTTTTTTTTTTTTTTTTTTTTTTTTAAAATCCCAGCCTCAGGCTGAGGATGTAGCTCAGGGCAGAGTGCTTACCTACCATATGTGAGGCCCTGGGTTCACTCCCCAGTACTGGGAAAACAAAAAGAAGAAAAAAAAAGACTTTTAAATCCCAGCCTCACTAAAAAATGTATCCGCATTCATCTCTGCTGGATTTGCCAATGACTACAAGTGACCTGTCCCTACATACTAAACTTTTCTTCCAATCTGTTCAGTCTTTTCCCTTCTGAGTTTTAATGCGTGTTGACTCAGAACAACTGATCAGGTTGTTTGCAGGAATTTCGGAAATGTGAAGTGAGATCCGTATGGAAGAGCAGTTACAGAGCAGTCAGACCCGCTGCGCCGCCCTCCCGGGCCAGCGGGGGCCAGCGGGGACATTTCCTTCAGCAGAGCCACGCTCTCGTGTTTTCTGTGTAAGCTTCAACAGGACTGTTTCGCCAATAAACAGTAACCGTTTAATAATGACTTGCACTGATATGCATGTCTCCTGAGGTGGCCTTCTTTGTGGCAGTGGGACTTAAACCAATCTAAAAATGTCCTGTATGGGAATCTCATACAGCGTGATATTCCAGTAGCGATTACTTCGGACTTTAATGTGAAACACTCGGCAGGGGCGGGTTCCCTGATTTCTAAACCAAGTAGACAAGGCAGCAGCCACTCAAGGCTTTCTCCAGCCTGGCACAGGAACCCTCCCCTGCGGTGAAGTTGGGATTTTACACCCCTCACTCCCTCTTTCCCCTCATGCTAGGAGAACTTGCTCCCTCCCCTTGGGCCAATAAGTCGAATCAGCCCTAGGAGCGATGTTGCTATTCCAATCCAATCATAAAGGTCACTCCAGTAATGGTAAAAGGACACATTTGCATATATCATTCGTAGCCTGTAGTCCTGTGAATAGGGCCAGAGCTAAACAAAAGTGTCCTCGTGCGCTTGATATGGGACTTCAGAGTATGTCTCGATGGTCCTGAATATGCAGCCCATGTCAGAGCCTGTCAGCTCAAGACAGGTTTGTGTTACCTTAAATGCCATGGGAAGTGTGTGTGTGTGTGTGTGTGTGTGTGTGTGTGTGTGTGTGTGTGTGAGGGACAGAGACCAAAGCCATTATTTACTATAGACAATCACCCCAAGTCTCCATGGCTCACTCTTTTTTTTAAAATCCAGGGGCATTTTATCTCCAAGCTACAAGCAATACCTTCAGTCCATTTTTTTTTCATTTTGAAAAGCGGTCTTGCTTAGTTGCTGAGGGTCTCACTAAGTTGCTGAGACTGGCCTTGAACTTGCCATCCTCCTGTCTCCACCTCCCAAGTACTGGGATTACAGACATATGCTTCCGTGTCTGGCCCCAGATCTCCTAATTTTAAAAGGAAGGGACCAACAGGTCTGCTGGTGTGAGGGTGTACACACAGTGAGCACTGACACAGAGATTACTGTGAACTGCACGCGTGGGTTTTTAGCAGCTCGTCCTGTTGGGGGAACTCGACTTGTGACAGACTTCTGTCTTGTCAGCAGCACTGCTGTGAAGAACGGTGGCCTCCGCAGCTTCTGGACTCGAGGGCACCCACTTCCCTCTGGCTTTCCTTGCTCAGCATCTTTTCCGATTTCTCTTTCCTACCAGACTCCAGGCCCTCAGATTTGGGAGAGAGCTGGCTTGGCTGCTGACACTGGAAACTTCTCTCCATAAATGCTTTTTATATGGGTTTGGCAGGAATGTCTAATACCGGTGGAAAGAGAAATCCCACTGGTGAGGGAAAATAAAAGCTTAACATACTGTAATGGTCTTGAATGGTGTTTTACATGTTGTGCTTGCTCAAGATTTATGTTAAAATCAACCTTGCAAAAGAGGTTTATAAAAAAGTCTATCAAGCTGCCAAAAGTTGAACAGATCTTTCTTTCTGTCCAGTGGCTGTGGGCCCTAACCCTCACGTGGCCTGGTGTGCACAGGCACTCCCAACAGTCAGAGGTCTTTCGGGCCTGGCCTCATTTCACCCAGAATTTCTATCTCATTTTGTACGTCTGGGCCCGTGGCCCCTCCCCCCACTCCTCTCCCTCTCTCCACTCTTCTCCTTTCACCCTTGTTCTTTCTCTCTGAAACTAGGGAGCGATCCCAAGGAAGTGATACAGATTAACCCAAAGCCACTGAAATGAATGTCTGCGGGGGGGGGGGGGGGGGGCAGGTGTACATGGAGATGGGCGAGGGGTGCGTGCCTGCGTGTTGGTGTCACTCTGACTCTCATTATGCTGTACGACTACAGTGTGCCAATAAAAGCACATACAATGTCATGTTTCACAGTGGGGACCATATTTGGAAATGCTTTTTCCTCACTCCCAAATTTTCCTCAGACACTTCTACCAGCCTGAAACTGTAGCTGATCGCTCCTGCGGGCACCACTGACTGCCTGAGTTAGCCAGTGTTCACGGAACCTCGCCAGCCCACCGGGCCCAGGGCGCTCGCCAAGGCAGGCAGTCGGCCCAGGGTGGGTCCCTCCAGTGCAGTTTTGCACCGCTGCCGCACCCCACAGAGCCAACCCCAACATCTGGGACTGCCACACCAGAAAAAGGAAACACCTCTGCATGTGCACAGCAAGGTGACCAGGTGGCGTCTAGATCTGCGGGAGGAGCCACTGATTGATTTACCTGCAAATCACACTTTAAAAAAAAAAAACTGGTGCATTGTAATACATCTTTGTTAGGTACAAGCTGGTAGAGGCATACATGCACACATTTCTCATTTAACCCTTCCCCAATTCCCGCCCCACTCCCTCCCCCTCCCTCCTTCTCAAGTTCGGTTTGGTGATTGACTTTGATGTTGTTCATGAAAGTAGCGGCGTGGTGGCACACGCTTGTAATCCCAGCATTTGGGAGGCTGAGACCAGAGGATCCAGGTTCGCGGACAGCCTCAGCTACCTAGTGAGGTACTCTACAACTTAGTGAGACCCAGTTTCAAAATAAAGAATAAAAAATAGGGCTGGGGGTTTAGCTCAGAGGTAGAACACCTCTGAGTTCAATCCCTAGTACCGCAAAAAAAAAAAAAAAAAGAAAGTACATCATGTGCATTAGGGTGTCCCCCCTCCCCCATCACCTTCCATTAAGTCAAATTCTTTGTTCACCTAAGGATTCTCCTTCTTCATCTGGAGTCCCTCTTATGTCCCATTTTCTCCCTAGCTTCCACATATTAGGGAGAGCATATGATTTTTTAATTTTTGCAAATCACACTTTTTTAGTCACTTCCTGTCAGAGCAA